>OZ012736.1:58726703-58834203 GCA_963859935.3 Lathyrus sativus | reverse complement strand
ATTATGATGGAATATGATGACATGATGAATGATGAATATTATGATGAAATATGATGACATGGTGTGTGAGGATTATTATGATGAATATTATGATGAAATATGATGACATGGTGTGTGAGGATTATTATGATGAATTTTGATGACATGACGTATGATGATGAGCTATGATGTTTGATGAATATGATGAATGATGATGCACCATATGTTATTACGAGTATTATTATTATGACGTGTGCATCATGCATTCATGTGCATCCGGACTTCGGTTCAAGACCACGATTACATTAGCTTCAATCCCATTGTGTGGATGTGAAGTATTTTGATGTGCTCCGGTTCTCTAGTAGAATCGATCATATTGATGGGGATCTATGGAGGGTTGATGGCCCAGTGTCCATCGAGCTATGATGATTGGCACCACATGCATTGAGTTGTGTCGCATTGCATTTCTGAGTCTTTTTGCATGAATTATGACGTTGTGGCCTTCGAGGCATATTTGAGGAATATGAATGTGTTGAATATAATTGCGATGTCGTTTATGTATTGATTGTTATACATTGATTGTTATGAATTGTTTTACTCACCCTGCCTGTTTGAATGTTACCTCCATGTAGGTAACGTACAGATGACCAAGTTTAGTCGTGGATGTCGTCGAGGAATATTTTTGAAGTCTTAGAGTTGTTAGCCTTTTGGTTAACTTAGAGGGTCTTGCTCTGATATGTAACATTGGGTTGGGTCCTTTGGAGTTAAATTATATACCGTTGAGTTATTTTGCTTACCTTCCCATATGAGGGAAAAACCTTGAGTTATGTTTTGAGTTCCGTTGTGTGTGTAGCTTGATGTATTTTGGGAAAACCCGTGTGTTACAGAGTATTGACTTATTTTGAGACATTGAGAAATGTACGCCCTTTTTGTGGCTTTTTATGAAAGTAAATATTTTACTCTAAAATCTGTGTTATTTTGCAATGATATTTGTGGGGTAGAAAAGGGTGTTATATTCAAATTCTGAAATTGTGAAAATAACTGCCACTAGAGGGATGAATCGTAGCGGACGAGTGTTTTCTTTGAGGGTCACATCTAAGTCAGTATAAGTTCTGACTGTTGTTCCTCCCAAGGAGAAGTCTACTTC
Organism: Lathyrus sativus; assembly: GCA_963859935.3. Classification (NCBI taxonomy): domain Eukaryota; kingdom Viridiplantae; phylum Streptophyta; class Magnoliopsida; order Fabales; family Fabaceae; genus Lathyrus; species Lathyrus sativus. The sequence goes on along the minus strand of OZ012736.1, from coordinate 58,833,077 downwards.
AACAACCCTTATTGTGCAACAAGGGGCATCAACTGCTGCATCAGTTCCATTCACTCCATCTATGGATGTTACAAAAAGTAAAGAAGTAATGGATGATCAAGATTTTCTCAAGCTGATCAAAAATAGCGATTTTAAAGTTATGGATCAGCTAGGGAAAACTCCTTCGAGGATTTCAATCTTGTTGTTACTCATAAGCTCGCCCACGCACAGATCAACTTTGTCGAAAGTTTTTAACACTGCTCATGTAATGTACGACATTCTTATAGAATAGTTTGATGATGTGGTAGTAAACATAACTGCAAGTCGATACTTAGGTTTCAACAAATTAGAGTTGCCTCCTGAAGAAACTGCCTATATCAGAGCCTTTCACATGTTAGTGACTTATATGGACTCTTTACTATCTCGTATTCTTGTGGGCACTGGTTCTTCTCTCAATGTGATGCCTAAGGGCATGCTGAGTCAACTACTATTAGAGGGGAGCGAGATGAGGCCAAACACTTTAATTGTCAGAGCTTTTGACGGTTCTCGAAGGCAAGTTATTGGTGAAGTAGATTTACCCATCAAGATCGGGCCGCATTTGTTTACCATTACTTTCCAAGGGATGTGTAGCACCCTAAAATTTGTTCATCTTCTCTTGTGTTCTTGGCTTATGTTTCTTTGCATTTTCATATTCATGTTTGCATAGCATTTGTTCTTGGCAGAGGATCAAGGTATTATGGTTTGTTTCTCAAGCAAGTAGGTTATGTTTCTTCAAGTTCAAGCAAGGGGTTCTCTAGGGCTTTGTGGTGTTCCCAACCCTAGAAGTGCCTCATGATTAAGTGTGGTTCAAGGCAACATCATTCCAACATCATAGGTGTTTCATCATGGCTTATTGTGCAAGAAATCATCAAGGGATTCAAGTTTGGTGCAAGGTGTTTGACCTAATATGGCAATTTGTGGATGCTATGATCAAATGAGCATAAATCCTTCAATTTTCAACATCTTGAGGCGGTTCTTTTTCTAATAAACTCTTATCATCATCCCTAACAAGTTCTCTTTGCAAGGAAAGATCAAATTATACTTGAAAAGTCATCAAAAGTTTGAAGACATTATAGGTCATTTTGAGTTTTGAAAGAAGTTTTTGGTCAACTTCAAAAGGGCATAACTTGGTCAATTTTTATTATTTGGATCCCATTCTTTTTCTAGAGTAAACTTGAAGATGTCCTATACAATTTTGATTAAACATGGAAGAGCTAAAAATCCATGAAAGGTCTTGGTTTTCATCAAAATATTATAGGTCTCTTTTTGGTCCCTAAAAGACTTGAAATTTTTCTAAGTGTTTTGTGATTTTCACTTCTCTCATGAAGGCTACTTTGAAGGATCGTATCTCTCAACTCGAGCTGCCAAATCAATAATTTCTTTTCATATTGCAAAGATTACTTCTCCCTCTATCCAATGCAAGAAGAATCATCTAAAAAAGCCTCCTACATTGTGAGGACCATGGCTGCAAATTTTGAATTTCGAAGTTGGATTTTCACTTGGGATCAGATTTGAATTTAATTGAAGTGGCCTCTAATCACCAAATTAAGGCACAAATTAAAGCTAGATATGTTTAACCAACTTGCCTGGGTTGATTAGAGCCTTGAAACGCAAGGTTTGAGTGTGTTTTGACAGATCCCAAGTCACACTTTGAGCATGCTGCAGGTGTGCATAATTTCCACCCACTTCACCTCATTCACTCCTCATTTTGATTCAGATAACTTCCCCTATAAATAGGGAGTGATTTCCATTCATTTTGGCAAGCTTTTGATAGCCAAAACCATTCTACCAAGATCCCATTTGAACTCTTGAGCTTGAACTTTGAATTTCTATTTCCATACCCTAAACACTCAAATTCTCCACTCAGTTAGCTTCACCAACATTCAATGAAGCTAACTAGATCAAGAGTTTGAAGAATCGTGGCCTGAATCAAGCTAGGAAACTCCATTTTCAGAGCTTCAAGGTTGAGCTTCAAGAGGTATAATTCTCAACCATTTTGACTCAAATTTGTTGCTAAGATGTAGTCCTTGGTGTGCTGATGGTGTCTGGATAGTTTAATTTCATCTGTAGTAGAGTTTTGTTGGTGAATTTTCAAAATCGTATTTGAATCTTGTTCTGTTTTTTTTCAAATTACTTAAGCTGTGGTTTAAAGAAATTTGGCGCGATGATATGGTTGAGATCGTCTGGGAAAGACGAATCAAATGATACCACTATGAGCTCCAATGGATATGGTTTGAGGGATCCATGAAATTTGACCTCCCTCTGCAAATTTCAGAGAGTTGGAGGTTGAAGATGATGATCCAACAATCCACTTTTCCACACGTTTTAATCTTGTTGTGTCTGACTTTGTTTGGTGCCCATCGTGGATGCGTGCATTTTGATATTTGGATCAGCCACATCATTTAATGAAATGAGATCCAACGCATCTTGTTTTTTCTGTTTTATTTTCTTTTCCTAACTGTTTTTAAATTTATTTTATTTTTAGAAATTCATATTAAATTCTTTTTTCATCAGAAAAATACCAAACTTTTTTCTAAAAATTCTATTTTATTTTTCTATTTTTGATTCTTATTTTTTTGCATTTTTATTTTGCATTTTTGTATTTTTCATGATTTTTATTTGTTTTGCATGATTTTAATTGGTTTAAAAATACTTTTGAGCCATTTAAAATTATGAAATTATTTTCATATGATCCTATGATGGTTTTGAACCTACGGTGATTTTCTTGGTTTTTTATTTTCTGTTTTGGTATATTTCATCTATTTTTAATTTATTTGTTTGATTTTAATTAGTTTAAATTACTTTTGAGCATTTAAAAGTGTTGAGGAAATTTTCACATGACCCTATGATGCTCCTAGACCTATCGTGATGCCTTTTAGTCTTCACTCATTCCTTGATCTCCTCTTTTCCTTTTTTAGGATTCTTTCTTCCTTTTTATTTTGATTTTATTTTGATTTTAATTACCAATAAGTGAATAAATGATATTTGATCTATGTTGGGGTGATGTTTTGACTTTGCCTCAAGTCATTTGGATCTTTGATATTCACTTGGTTTGGTATTTCATTTGTGGATGTATATGATGGTGGATTCACTTTGAAGTTTGACTTTGTTCAAACTTAAGTGATCTCTCTTAGGTATCCATGATTGGATGTCCATTTGTTGATCATTTTGTGGCTGCCCTACCTTGCTTCCTAGGTCATTTGCTCTCATTGTTTGCCTTGCCTTACCTTTGTGTTTGGTTTGCACACCTTGAGTGTGGCTTGGACATATAATGCTCCTATGATATGACTTGAGGTGTATTGTCTACATTGCATGAGTTTGATATGATTGTGATTGAGACCTTGGTTTTGATTGTTTGATCTCTTGTTTGCATATGCACTTTGTCCCTTGTGAACCTTTCTTCTTCTTCATCTACTTTCTCTTTTGAGACTTCTTTTAGTTTTATTTTCATTTGTGATTGAACTGGTTATTGTTTACTTGTGTTTGCTCACATGATCCCTTAGGATTCCTAGTCCCTCTGTTTAAGATGGGAGTAGGAGAGACACTAGGCTTTCAATCCTTTGCATGATAACAATTAGGATAGTCCCTTTTATCTTGTTAGTTCCATGATTCTATGATTGTCCATGGTTCTATGATTGGCTAAATTTTGGTAAAACATGGGTCTGCACTAATGTTAAACAGGATGTCATTACCAATGTAATGACATCGCTGTTTGGTGTAGCATGAGCTAGCAGGAGCTGATGACAGAACTGCTGTCATGTGTTTTAAACAGGATGTCATTACCAATGTCATGACATTGCTGTCTGGTGCAGTAGGAGCTAGCAGGAGCTGATGACAGAACTGCTGTCATGTGTTTTAAACAGGATGTCATTACCAATGTCATGACATTGTTGTCTGGTGCAGCAGGAGCTGATGACAGAACTGCTGTCATGGATGTCATACTGAATGTCATGATATCGGTGTCTAGTACAACAGGTGCTGCTGTTTTATATCACTTGACAGAAATGCTTTGGATATACCTTATCAGTATGCGCAGGCCAAAGAGATTCATTAGGAACAAAGGGAAGATTTAATTGGTGTTCATAAAAAGGATCTTTGAGACTTTTTAGGAAACTATAATTTGCTTGTTTCTACTATTGTGAAGAAGATTATACAGGAGTGTTCAACAGGAGGAGTTTGGTCAGCTAAGAACAAAGTGTTTTGGATGTCATGCTGGATGTTATATGACATCAAGCGTATGACATCAGGGGTGCGTGTTCAGGTTTACTGTTATATTGAAAAAGGAAACTCAGGCTATACTTCAGGAAACCTGTTATGGCTCCTTAGTTATCTCAGGCAAGATTCTAGTCAGGGTTGGGCATAACATGAAGCCGCTGTGACCTAATTTGATAGCATCTTGAATTGTGGAAATTAGTTTTACTTTGTTAAACCTAATGTTTGTTACTTGTGACCAGCCTAAGCCTAGTCTGCATTGCTATTTAAGGAGGAGCAGAAGCAAGGGAAATCAAGCACTCACAACAAGAAAAATTTGAGTGTAGAATTAAGGTCTAGGGTTTTGAGAGTCCATTGTGTGTGACCTAGTAAGTGACCTTTTGTATCTTTTAATGCATAGTGGTAGACATGTTTAGGCTGTTGTTAGGACAGTGCTAATCACTCACTCAAAGATTTTAAGCAAGAGTGTATTTGTGAGTGAAGAGGTTTTCTCTTCACGTGTGTCTAGGAGTCTTAGGATTCCTTGTGTGCCAAGCAATTGTATGATGTATAATTGCTTTGGTTATTGTGTATGAACATGTGTGTTCATTGTGTCACTCGCAGCTGTTAAGCAAGAGTGTGTGTCTCTTGATCAAAGTTGTGAAGCAAGATCAAGGTGTGTTTGAAGAGTGTCTTCATATTGTAATTGTGAATTATTTATCACTGCGGTGATTGAGGGGGAGTGAGCGGGGTCTCTTGTCTAGCGGATTCTAGTCAGAAGTGTCATTGGGCAGGTCTTAAGTGAAGAGTGCAAACAGGTTCTTTGACTCTGAATTAATTATACTAATAGTGAATTTCCTCCCTGGCTTTGTAGCCCCTAGATGTAGGTGTGGTTGACACTGAACTGGGTGAATAATTACTTGTGTTATTTATCTTTCAGCATTTACAATTCTGCACAATTTAAATGGTTAAATAAATAGTCTGTCAGTCTGCTGATGTTAAAACAGAGGTCATGACATTGGTACAATTTAAAGTAATTTAAATTGGTCTTGGTCTGTCCTCGTCCTTGTTGAGCAGAGATCAATGTTCTTGGGACATATGAGATCTGCATACCAGAATTTTAATTGGTATCAGGGCAGACATCTTGTCTATTCTGGATGAGATCTTAGGAGATACCTTTTGGTGGTTTAAACAAGGAGAAGCTGCAGCTGATATGCTGATCTTGCCAAATGAGGAGTTTGTGAAGGATTCTATGTATCTGCTGTTGTGCCATCTAATATAGGAGCTTCTATGACCTGGTGAATGTGTTTCCAAAAGACGAGTGGCTACTTCTGTATGGTGTCCTATAAGATGCTTTGACATTTTGTTTAAGGCATGTTGAAGATGTTCTTTTGGTGATTCCGCTACATATTTTTCTGATGAAAGAACTCTGGTAGCCCTGGGAGAAGATTGCCCTATATTCAGTTTGATGTATGATTGTGGCAAGTGTATAAATGGTTGGAAGATGGTGCTTATTGCTGCTCTGTATGGTCTGACAAGATGTTGATCCTGCTTGATGCTGTTTTGTTATGCTGCTCTGATTTATGTCCTACATGCTGCTGAAAGCTGTTGTTGTGTTGGTTGAGTGCCTGAGTTGTTGCTTGTATGCTTGGGCTGTTCTATTATGTTGAAGGTTGTGGGAGGTGATTTATTTTCACCACTCATGAATTGTAAAGGTTCTATCAGCAGAGGAAATCATAGGTAGGTTGAGTCAAGGGTGCCAGCCTTGATGTTTCAGCCTTGGTATTCCTGAAGTTGTGTGGATTTAAGATCAATTGCTATGGGTGGACTACACATGTATTTAATTGGTTATCCATGAAGTTCAGATAAGGGTTTAAGATTCGTTGCTATTTGAGATATTCTCAAATATTTAATGGATTATCCTTAGTTGATGATCAAGTTATCTCATCAGTGGTAGCACAAGTATCAGGCCCTTGATCTGTTGAGATTGTGCAAAATTCTGTTGATTCAAGAAGTGAATCACTAGATCAAAGGAGATATAACTGATGATCTTGGTACCATACACATGTGTGGTAGGATCTATCCTTATTCTAGTAAGTTTCCTGGCAAGAAACTAAGACTAGAATGTAGTGCTGGTGGAAGTGAAGATGAAGATCTTTTTTTTGGATCACTTTATCCAGGAGTATTAGAATGCAGCAGGTGTGTTCTAGTGAAAGCATTTGATCACTATCTAGAAAGTTTCTTGGCAAGAAACTTGTCTAGAATTTGGTGCTGGGGATAGAATTGCTTGGGTCAGTTTATTTTTGACCTAAGTACATAGGAGCATGTGACCTTGCTCATCTTGGAGGCCAAGGATAAGTGGCATTGATCTTTGATTTTCTGAAGAAGTCTCTACTTAAGGAAAGCGAGATTCCTTTTGTAATGATTTTTTTATCCCTCTTCTCTGAAGAGTCAAGCTTTTGCATGTTTGGTTTCTCTAAAGAGGAGTTCATGAAGCAAATGCATTTCAAGGTACCTGCTGTGGTTCACTACAACAGAATAGAGGTTGTCTACTCAACATCAAGTCTATGTACTCTTGTTCTGATAGAGTGATGAGGTTCTTCTAAGTGGCAGAATAAAGGACTGAATTCACCACAGGATGTCTAAACAGATGTTGTAACATCAAGCAGAAACTTTAGGTCCAAATCTTGGTGTATCAAAGATGCCTTGCTATGGAGGAAGTAGAACAAGTTAGCTTGGTGGAAGACTGTCTAGAGCTCTAAAAGATGTTGAGTAACCAAACAATGGCATTTGGTTATTTAAGCAGTGTGTTTTTAAAAATTACTCTTGTGCAGAAAGGTAGTTGTTTGAATACCAAAGGAGGTTCTGGTTCTGTTCATACATTGGAGCTTGTGGTAGAAGCCCTAAGTTGCTTATGGAAGATTGCCTTCTTTTTGAAATTTTTTTGATTAAGCTGGTGGAGCTGTGTTCTCTGAAGATCTTCATTTGGATTACTAGGCAGTAGTAAGTCCATTTATGGGCATATCAAGAACCATTGAATGTTGTGTATGTGATATGTATTATCTGGTTTATTTGGAGAAGGACTTGAAGATCTGGTATGGAACTAGTGATTCACATCTTGACTAAGAAGTACTCTATCTTGTCATACGGGGGAATGATGAGGTAAAAGGACTGTCTTGGAGTATGATGTGAAGGTATTGTACGAGGTTGGATCCTTGGTTGATTGTGGAAGTGATCATTGCACTAGTTGACTCAGAATTGTTCTAACCTATCATACGGGAGAATGATGAGGTAAAGAATGTCTTGGAGTATGGGATGTCCATCTTAGGATGAGGTCAAAATACTTATGGAAAAAGAGTTCTTTTGCTGCAAGTAACTCTAGAGAGAAATGGATCTGGTTTGTGCCTTCTTACTGTATGAGCATGAGGTGAGTCTTGAGATATAATATGGTGATCTTAGAGCATCGTTTATCAAAGATAGGGGAAGAGCTTCTGGTTGATGGGCGTACTATTTGCTTATGGTGCAAGTAGTTAGTGAATGCGTTCCACGAGTGTGTTGAACAGAGAGTGAGCTCTTGAAGACATGAAGATGAGTCTTATGTTTTCCATTCACGTGCTTCTAAACGAGCACTGGTTATCCTTGATATGGCGAGGTATACTTCTATCTAGGATATGTTTCTGCAATGGTACAGTTGTGTCTTAAGATTGCTTATGGCTTCAAGCAGTTTGTGACTGTATGCCTCTAGGAGGGAGGAATGTTATACCAGATGTTGTGACATTGTGTTACTATTCATAATGAACTTAACAGTGTTTCTGCTCTTGGTTCTGTCATTGGGTGTAAATAGATCAAATCAGACGTGTACAAGCTTATTGGTAGTATCATAAAGGTGAGAGCCTTATGATCTGACCTCCACTGAAGGGACTTGTTTTGGCCAACAAAACTTTTGGGCCTCGATCCTAGTGCTTTGTCTTGTATTTGTATGGCTGACATCATCAGCTTTGATTTTGTGCACATGTGATTCTTCATGTGTTTGGGTTCTCTCTTTTAGGTTAAGTGCTGATTATGCATGACAGGGGGAGCTGTGTATTTGTCTGATGTGTAGCTGCATTGCTTGTGTTGACATTATGCTGATATGGAGCTATGTACAACCTTGGTTATTGTCTGGGAGAATTTATTTTTCTCTGCAGAGTATTTGTGTCCCAAAGTAAGGATTTAAAATCAATTGTCACTTGGCAAGTATTTAATTGATTATCCTTAAATTGGTGATGACAAAAGTGTCACTCCTAGAGTCTACTGTGGAGGTTGATTCACATCATGATGAAGCATGGTGTATGATGCTCCTGGTGAAGAATTGTTTTATTGATGGATCTGTACAAGAGGAGAAGTAGTTCATGCCTTGGTGCTTACAATATGACTGGTTGATGAAGAAATTATGTCTTAGGGTGCTTAAGAATAATTTTTGTAATGTCAGACAGGGTGTCTGAACATTGTGTCTCTAAGGAAGCCTCATGAGAGTTTATTTTTCTCTATGATGTTCTGGTGTTTGTGATGATAAGCTGCTGCTGGTGTGCTCTTCTGAGACCCTCATGTGCATGACATCTTGCCTATCCAAGGAGTTATGACAACTTGTGAGGATGCGTTAGGCCATGGTGTATTCTCAAGGAGTTGTGGTTGAGTGTGATCAACAAGGGGGTTTAAGACCTGGTCCATGGATTATTTCTATAGTGGTGCAGTCTTCATACTAATGGGGATCAAGCAAATTGTGTATCTCTTGAGAGATTGTGAGATGACTAGATGTTTGGACACCATGTGCAGTATGTACATTTACTCCAATTTTTGTCAATTTTTGACTAAACCAAGGGGTAGTAAAGTGTTGTTATCTGTTGCAACTGTTAAAGGGGATGTTGTTATCTGATGCCACTATTAAGGGGGGGCATGATAGTTTGATAGGCTGGAGGTTTTTGAGAAAACTACTGCAGCTGCCCTGATAAGTTGTTTGGTTGTTTTAGCCAAAATTTGCCAAAGGGGGAGATTATTAGTTCCATGATTCTATGATTGTCCATGGTTCTATGATTGGCTAAATTTTGGTAAAACATGGGTCTGCACTAATGTTAAACAAGATGTCATTACCAATGTCATGACATCGCTGTCTGGTGCAGTAGGAGCTAGCAGGAGCTGATGACAGAACTGTTGTCATATGTTTTAAACAGGATGTCATTACCAATGTCATGACATCGCTGTCTGGTGCAGTAGGAGCTGATGATAGAACTGTTGTCATGTGTTTTAAACAGGATGTCATTACCAATGTCATGACATCGTTGTCTGGTGCAGCACGAGCTAGCAGGAGTTGATGACAAAACTGTTGTCATGGATGTCATACTGAATGTCATGACATCGTTGTCTGGTACAACACGTGCTGCTGTTTTATATCACTTAACAAAAATGTTTTGGATATACCTCATCAGTTTGTGCAGGCATAAGAGATTCATTAGGAACAAAGGGAAAATTTAATTGGTGTTTATAAAAAGGATCTTTGAGTCTTTTTAGGAAACTATAATATGCTTGTTTCTACTGTTGTGAAAAAGATTCTGCAGGAGTGTTCAGCAAGGGGTGTTTGGTCAGCTAAGAACAAAGTGCGTTGGATGTCATGCTGGATGTTATATGACATCAAACATATGACGTTAGGGGTGTGTGTTTAGGTTTACTATTATATTGCAAGAGGAAACTCAGGCTATACTTCAGGAAACCTGTTATGGCTCCTTAGTTATCTCAGGCAAGATTCTAGTCAGGGTTGGGCATAACATGAAGCCGCTGTGACCTAATTTGATAGCATCTTGAATTGTGGAAATTAGTTTTACTTTGTTAAACCTAATGTTTGTTACTTGTGACCAGCCTAAGCCTAGTCTGCATTGCTATTTAAGGAGGAGCAGAAGCAAGGGAAATCAAGCACTCACAACAAGAAAAATTTGAGTGTAGAATTAAGGTCTAGGGTTTTGAGAGTCCATTGTGTGTGACCTAGTAAGTCACCCTTTGTATCTTTGGATGCATAGTGGTAGACATGTTTAGGCTGTTGTTAGGACAATGCTAATTGTTCACTCAAAGCTTTTAAGCAAGAGTGTATTTGTGAGTGAAGAGGTTTGCTCTTCACGTGTGTCTAGAAGTCTTAGGATTCCTTGTGTGGCAAGCAATTGTATGATGTATAATTTCTTTGGTTATTATGTATGAACAGGTGTGTTCACTGTGTCACTCAAAGCTGTTAAGCAAGAGTGTGTGTCTCTTGATCAAAGCTATGAAGAAAGATCAAGGTGTGTTTGAAGAGTGTCTTCATATTGTAATTGTGAATTGTTTATCACTGCGGTGATTGAGGGGGAGTGAGCGGGGTCTCTTGTCTTGTGGATTTTAGGCAGAAGTGTCATTGGGTAGGTCTTAAGTGAAGAGTGCAAACGGGTTGTTTGACTTTGAATTAATTCTATTAATAATGAATTTCTTCCCTGGCTTGGTATCCCTTAGATGTAGGTGTGGATGACACTAAACTGGGTGAACAATTACTTGTGTTATTTATCTTTCAGCATTTACAATTCTGCACAATTTAAATGGTTAGATAAATAGTCTGTCAGCCTGCTGATGTTACAACAGAGGTCATGACATTGGTACAATTTAAAGTAATTTAAATTGGTTATGGTTTGTCCTCGTCCTTGTTGAGCAGAGATCAATGTTCTTGGGACATATGAGATCTGCATACCAGAATTTTATATCTCAACTCTAGGTCTATCCTTTGTATGATAACATTAGGTAAACTTCCCTTTCATCCTAACTTTAGGACCAATTTATATGATAACATTAGGGTTTTCAGCTCCCTTTAGTGTTCTTGTGTCTTCTCTTCTCATCTCAAACTTCTCTAAAACACTTAATAAATAATGAAAAATGTTGTACACTAAGAGCCTTAAGTAAATGAGAAATGATAAGTGGGGGGTTTCTCCTCACTTGTATAGAGTGTTTAGTGTGTGCCCTTTCGGCAATATGTGATACATTCGCTCTTGTGTCATAGTCTTTAGAACAACGTGAGTCTCAAACTAACTCAATCCACTTCACTAAAACTAACAAACCAAATTCAAACCTTTTGTCCTTTGGGATTGTTCTTCAAATTATTTTCAGAAAAGAGTACGTTACTTTTCCGTTCTACCGCAAACAGGCATCGACCCTAACTGCTGGAATGGGAACTTAATGTTACTCATAAAAAACCACTCAACCAACCTGTGGTTTCGTTTCCCGAACTACGTTTGCTCTGATTTCTCATACCAGATGAGGATACATAGGCACAAGACGACGATGTCTTGGCGAGCAACCTTCCCCCCATCACCCGTAGTTTCCCAAACTACGTTGACTCTGACTTTCCAATTGCACGAGGGAATATGTAGGCATAGGGCGATGATATCCTATCGAGTCTATTCTTTTCTTTTTCCCCCAGTTTAGCAGTAGTTATTTTAGATAACTTACCCTATTTATAGACAACAAACATGGATCTCGTTGAGTACAACAGACGTGAAGGGTGCTCATACCTTCCCCTTACGTAACCGACTCTCGAACCCAAGATTTGGTTGCGATGACCTTGTCTTCTCCCGTTATTTTAGGGTTTCTTCGATCATTTCCTTTCTCTCTCTTTGGGATAAATATTGTTTGGTGGCGACTCTTCTGTTTGTTTTCGTCAGCCTTTTTTGCAGTTGCGACAGGATGGATATTAACCATGTATACAATTGCCTATTGAGTCAACCCTGGATTCATGTCGTAGGGTAGTTACTTCCACGTTGCATTAGAAACTGAAATTCATGTTTGACAATCAAATGGTGATCGTTTGTGGTGAAGAAGATTTACTAGAGTTGTGGAAGCTTCCCAAATGTCCCCTTGATAGGAAGGAGAGGTGGCATCAATTATAATCCCGCTCTAGCCGTCAAACAATTTGGCTATGCTTTGAGAGAACTCCCGAAGGAGGTGGAAATACAGGAATCTGTGTATTTCACAGGGTTAGCTGATAGTGACACTCTAACTAGTTTGTAACAAGCTTGGAGTAGTATTCACCAGAAAGGAAAGCATGCCTTGGGTAAAAGTGATTGCAAAGCCTATGGGCCATTTGTTGAATGGATCCAAGAGAGGGTTGAAAGGTTATTGTTACCGTTCCCGATCAGAGAGCATCTATATCCTTTGGTAGTTGAAGAACCGACAAAATTTGACATTCAGAAGTATAATCAACTGCGGACTGATAAGGAAGAACTACGCAAAGTGAATGAAGGGTTATAAAAGGAGATTATTAAGCTCAAGAGCGAGAAGAATGAAGCCATCTACCTGTCCAAGATGAAGGCAGAGACTCTGAATAGGATGGGGAGAGAAATGAATGAAGAAATTCTCGTCAGAGAATGTCTTGGTCAAGATCTAAGGAGCTTAGGTAATGCCCTCAAAGGGAAGAAGAAGGAGCTAGAGAAAGTGCACCTGGAAATATCAAAGTTCAACACTCAATGGAATGCCATCCTGACTAACAAAAAGGAGAGAGAAGATGAGCTTCGTCAACAGATTGTCAGGTTGGAGACTCAACTTTGAATCAAAGATGAAAAAGCTCCTGGAGAATCAGTTCGTCATACGAGAATGACCATAAGCTACGAGAAGCTCTTGCAACGTTGGAGGAGTACAAGTTAAGAGCAGATCTGAAGAAGCCCAAACTTGAAGATGCTTTCGGAGAAGGCGCATGGGAAGATTATGTTTAAGGCTTGAAGGATGTCATCAGTAGGAGGGAGTTGCTTATTCAGGAATTAGTTTCCTGACCTGATCATCTGGATACGAAGGAGTTATTAGAAGAGTTCTAGACTCGCTGCCGTGTTTGATGCAGTTCTCCTTTGTTTTTATGTACTTGTTGTCATCTTGTACTCAGACTATCACCAGGATTGTTGGATGAGGTCGTATTGTTGACTCTGTGCTTTGTATGCTAACTCTGATCCTCATTTTATTTATGAGAGGAATTTTATGGCTCTACCTGTTGGCTCTTTATTCTCCTATTCTTCTGTGGAACTAGAATCAAGGGGAAAATTTCCATGAAACATATTTACATGCTTGCATTTTGCATCATTTATCATATTGCATTGAAGGTGTTCTGGTTCTGTTAACCTTATTCTCTCTGTGGTTTTTCTCTTAGCAGTGTTTCAGGATTGCAGACCGGACAATTCACCGTTACTCGACTAGAGGAAATCAACAGAAAGCAATGGATCAGATTCAACTTGAGTTACAAGAGTTCAAAGATCGCATGCTGCAGTTCATGGATCTCATGCAAGGGGTTGCTAACGGGCAAGAACAATTGAGAACGCTTGTTCAACCTTTGATTGCTAGGGTTGATGGAAGCAGAGTTTTGCACGATGGGACCACTACAGTTCCTCATCCAGCTGATAATGACACTTCTCAAGCCAATGCTATTCCAACATTTTTATTTCCTCCGGGTGGAGGTAACCAACCTGAAGCTCATATTCCAGGTGCAGCGGGCGCTGTACATGGTAATGTCGGTCCTCAGTGGGAGGAGGACGAACATAATATGTCTTTTCTATGGGAGATCTAGGTGTAGGCCTGCAGTCTGATGTGGACAAGAGGTTTAGAATGATAGAGGAGAAGATGAAGAACTTGGAGAATCAGAATTCTCTTGGTCTCGATATGTCTAACTTGGGGCTGATCCTAGGTTTGAAGACTCCGCCGAAGGTCAAGGTACCTGACTTTGACAAGTACAAAGGGATGACCTGTCCTAGAGTACACCTCCGATCCTACTACAGGAAGATGTCTGCATATTCTGATGATGAAAAGCTGTTAATGTACTTCTTTCAAGACAGTTTGTCTGGACTGTCTTTAGAATGGTACATGGGCCTTGAGGGGACCAACATTAGAAGCTAGAGAGACCTTGGGGAGGCATTCGTCCGTCACTATCAATACAATAGTGATTTGGTGCTTAATAGAGTCTAACTTCAGAATCTTTCTCAAAGGAGCAATGAGGGGTTCAAAGAATACGCACAGAGGTGGCGTAAATTAGCTGCGAGAGTTCAGCCACCAATGGTTGAAAGAGAACTTATTGATATGTTCGTGGCAATGTTGCCAGAGATATATTATGAAAAGCTGATTGGAAACATGTCAGGCAGTTTCTCAGATCTGATTATTACTGGTGAGGGAGTTAAGAATGGTATTAAACTGGGAAAAATTCAAGCAGGAGAAGGATCCACATCTGTGGGGGAAGAAAGACTTTTGGTAAGAAGAGGGAAGGTGAAATGAATGTAGTGTTAGGGTACAGAAATAAGAACAGGACTAGGGCTCCACGCCAACAATAATATCAGCGACAACCACAGGTTGCAAGTATCACTATTCCTACAGCACCTCAACAACAACCTAAAAAACAACCTCAACAACAACGACAACAACAACAACAGCAGAACTATGCACCACGATAGTCTCAGGACCGTAGGAGAACAATGAATAGGCAGTTTAACGCTCCTCCTATGTCGTATTCACAATTGTTACGACATTTGTTGCAACTCTAGTTGATTCAAAAAATAACCTTGGCACCTTTGACTGGCGCGCCGCCTCTAGGTTATGACACGAATGCCAGGTGTGACTTTCATTCAGGCGCCCCAGGTCACCATATAGATAAATGCAAGGCTTTCAAACATAAGGTGCAAAACCTTATTGATAGCAAGGCGATTAACTTTACTAATGATGCGCCTAATGTTGTTCAGAACCCGATGCCCAATCATGAAGCGGTCGGTGTCAGTGCTATCATTAAAGAAGAAGAGCTGAATTTGGTAATGGATGTAGCCGAATCATGAATGCCATTGACCTTTGTCAAAAGTAGGTTGTTGAAAGGCGGAGTTTTTCCCGGTTGTGGGGAAAGTTGTGAAGGTTGTATTGGTCACACTGAGGGTTGTGAGGATTTGAAGAATCATGTTTAGTGCTTGATGAATGAAAGGGTCTTACAATTTGACAGGATTAAAGAAGGAAAAGATGCGGAGGTGGTTAGTCAGGAGCAGGATCAGATCACTACAATCTCGATCCCTTTCAAAACGATTAATATATCAGCGCCGCCAAGGCCAGCGACTGTTATAATCACCAAAGCAGGACCAATGTAATACAAAAGTACTAAAGCAATCCCATGGAATTATGGGGTGGAGGTCTTTTGTAATGGCCAAAAGCAAGAGTTGAGGGGAACATTTTCTGATGGTTCATCTATTGATAATCTGATTGGAACTAGTGGAATGACAAGAAGCGGTAGGGTGTTTTCACCGCCAGAAGCCAACATGGAGAGGCCTGACAAAGGAAATGGCAAGGTTGTTGTAGAAGAAAGTTCCCAACAAGGAGAGAAAGATGCTCTGATTAAAGACACTAAGGAATTCATGCGTCTGATTCGAAAGAGCGATTATAAAATTGTTGATCATCTGCAACAGACTCCTTCCAAAATTTCAATTTTGTCTTTACTATTGTGCTTAGAGGCACACATGAATGCCCTTTTGAGGATTCTGAATACATCGTATATGCCGTAGGAAATTTTTGTAAACCAGCTTGAGGGGGTCGTAGCCCACGTGAATACAGGCAATGGCTTGGGGTTTACAGATTTAGATTTGACTCCTAAGGGAAGAAATCATAATCACACCTTGCACATCTCTATTGAGTGCAAAGGGACAGTCTTGTCGCATGTCTTTGTAGATAATGGGTCTTCACTCAACATGTTTCCCAAGAAAGCCTTAATGAAGTTAGACACACAAGGCGTGATATGTACTCCTAGTGACCTTGTTGTGCGAGCGTTCGATGGAACATAGAGATCGGTTTTTGGCGAAGTTACCCTCCTTATTCAAGTGGGTCCTGAAATTTTCAATGCTATCTTTTATATAATAGACATCCAGCCCGCGTACATCTGTCTGTTAGGTTGACCCTAGATTCATTCTGCAGGCGCAGTCACATTGACCTTACATCATAAGTTGAAATACATGTTTGGGGGAAATATTGTCACCGTCTATGGTGAAGAAGACATAATGATCAGCCAGCTACCATTGTTCAAGTATGTTGAAGTTGATGGGGAAATTCACAATTTGTGCCAAGCGTTTAAAGTTGTTCAGGTTAGAGAGAAGCCTTCTGTGGTGGATAGAACTCCCGAGATTTCTATGTCTTCTTTTAAAGAAGCTCGTGCTGTGGTGGAGTCCGGTTCCTCCCAAGGATGGGGTCAAGTGCTTAGTATCCCCAATAAGCAGGATAAGTTCGGATTGGGATACCGCCCGTCATCTTCTTCTTCACAGAATGTTCGACGTTATAGAGGACCAGTTCAGTTTACAAGTGGCGGAGTGATCTTCGACAGAATCAATGTCGTATCTGACAACGAAGGGGACAATGATTGTGACATGGACGCATGGATTCAACCATGTGTTCCTGGCCAGAGCTTGAGCAATTGGACCATCGAGGAAGTTGTCCAAGTTTCATTTGAAGAGTAATTTATCTATTTTGATTATGTGTGGCCATGTGTTCCGCCCAGGACGTAGTGGTTTTCATTTGTAGGGCAATTATCTTGTTTATGTTTGAACATTTGCTTTTATCATTAATCAAAAGGCGTCTTTATGCATTCAAATGTTTTGCTCTCTGTTTTTATTATTTTTATTTTAACAATAAAATGGCAATGTGGTTTGTGCTTGTTTGCATATTTTAAGCATCAATCATCATCATGTAGGTTTCACATTGCAGATGCCACCAATTCAGACTCGTCTATGACTTAGTATGACTTTGACAATCCAATCTTTCAAGCTGAAGAAGAGATTGATTAAGATGAATGCCTGTCTGAAGAGCTTGCCATACTGCTGAGATAGGAAGAGGAGGCTATTCTACCTCATCAAGAAGAGATCGAAGTTGTCAACCTGGGTACAGAGGAAGAGAAAAAAGAGGTGAAAATTGGGTTTGCCTTAAAAGATGATGTCAAGAGAAGACTGGTAGAGATGCTCCGAGAGCACAGAGACGTCTTCACTTGGTCATACGAGGATATGCCAGGACTAGATATAGATATAGTGGTTCATCGTCTACCTCTCCGAGAGGAGTGTCTGCCTGTAAAGCAGAAATTGAGAAGGACTAGATCGGATATGGAAGTTAAGATTAAAGAGGAGGTCTAGAAGCAGTTGGACACCGGTTTTCTTGCTGTTACGAATTACCCTTTGTGGGTTGCTAACATCATTCCTGTACCTAAGCAGGATGGAAAGGTCAGGATGTGTGTTGACTATAGAGATTTGAATAGAGCGAGCCCGAAAGACAATTTCTCGCTCCCCCACATTGATGTGTTAATCGATAACACTGCTCAATATTCTGTGTTTTCCTTTTTGGATGGCTTCTCTGGATATAACCAAATCAAGATGGCCCCATAGGACATGGAGAAAACAACCTTTATCACGCCGTGGGGGACTTTATGCTATAAGGTGATGCCTTTTGGATTGAAAAATGCAGGGGCAACTTATCAGCGGATAATGGTGACTTTGTTTCATGATATGATTCATCATGAGATTGAGGTTTATGTTAATGACATGATCACAAAGTCACTAACGGAGGAAGAGCATCTGGTGAATCTTTTGAAGTTGTTTAAAAGGTTGAGGAAATTCAGACTAAGGTTGAATCCGAACAAGTGTACTTTTGGTGTACGGTTAGGAAAGCTATTGGGGTTTATAGTCAGTGAAAAAGGAATCGAGGTCGATCCTGCAAAAATAAAATGTATACAAGAAATGCCAACGCCGAAAACAGAAAAAGAGGTTCGTGGTTTTCTAGGTAGATTGAACTATATTGCAAGGTTAATATCTCACCTTACCACCACCTGTTCAAGCTGTTGAAGAAAGGCAGTTGTCTGGAATGAAAATTGCCAAAGGGCATTTGAAAGGATAAAAGAATACTTGCAGGAACCTCTGATACTGATGCCTCCAGTGGAGGGAAGACCTTTGATAATGTACTTGACGGTTCTTGAGAACTCCATGGGTTGTGTTCTCGGTCAACACGACGATACGGGTAGAAAAGAACATGCTACCTATTACTTGAGTAAGAAGTTCACAGATTGTGAGTCCAGATACTCAATATTAGAAAAGACATGTTGTGCACTTGCTTGGGCAGCCAAACGCCTAAGGCAGTACATGTTGAATCACACAACCATGTTGATTTCAAATATGGATCCGATTAAGTACATGTTCGAGAAGCAAGCACTTTCAGGAAGAATTGCTAGGTGGCAGATGGTCTTGACAGAATATGATATTCAATATGTTTCCCAAAAGGCCATTAAGGGGAGTGTTCTGTCAGAGTATCTCGCAGAGCTCCTGATTTAAGATTATCAGCTGATGAAGTTTGAATTTCCTTATGAGGATATTATGTTTCTGAAAATGAAAGATTATGATGAGCCACTACCCGATGAAGGTCCTGAGATAGACTCCCAGTGGAAGATGATTTTTGACGGTGCTGTTAACTCCTATGGCAGTGGAGTTGGGGCAATTATTACGACTCCCCACAGTTCCCACATACCGTTTACCGCTCGGTTAACATTTGCTTGCACCAACAACGAGGCTGAGTATGAAGCATGCATCATGGGCATTGAAGAAGACATTAATTTGAAAATCAAGAACCTTGATGTTTATGGTGATCCGGCTTTGGTCATTAATCAGATAAAAGGAGAATGAGAGACTCGTCAACCCAACCTGATTCCCTACATAAATTATGCAAGGAGGTTGTTACCTTTCTTCGACAGGGTAGAGTTTCATCACGTGCCAAGAGCTGAGAATCAGATGGCAGACGCTTTGGCGACTTTATCCTCGATGTACAAGGTGAATTTATGGAATGATGCTCCAAGGATCGTCATCTCGCGTCTTGATAGGGCGACTTTCATATTTTCAGTGGAAGAAGCGTCCGATGGGAAGTCGTTGTATTATGATATCAGAAACTTTCTCAAGAATCAGGAGTATCCGCCCGGGGCATCGAGCCAGGATAAGAATACCTTGAGAAAATTGTCTGGAAACTTCTATCTGAACATGGATGATGTACTCTCCTGAAGAAACTTTGACTTAGTGTTGCTAAGATGTGTGGACGAGAAGGAACCAGGTTTGCTTATGGAAGAAGTCCACGAGGGTGCTTTTGGTACGCATGCAGGCGGACATGCAATGTCTCGGAAATTATTGAGGGCAGGCTATTATTGGATGATGATGGAGTTTGAGTATTTCAAATACGCCAAGAAATGCCATAAATGCCAGATTTATGCTGATAATATGCATGTACCTCTAAGTCCTCTGAATGTCAAAGCGTCTCCTTGGCCCTTTTCTATGTGGGGCATTGATATGATCGGTACGATTGAACCGAATGCATCCAACAGACATCGCTTCATCTTAGTGGAAATTGACTATTTCACTAAGTGGGTTGAAGCGGCTTCTTTTGCCAACGCCACCAGACAGGTCGTGGCTCGATTTATCAAAAAGGACATCATCTATCATTACGGTGTGCCCGAGAGAATCATTACTGATAATGGTTCAAATCTGAATAACAAGATGATGAAGGAACTGTTCCAGAGTTTCAAGATTGAACATCATAACTCTTCCCCTTATCATCTGAAGATGAATGGCGCTGTTGAGGCGGCCCATAAGAACATTAGGAAGATTATGCAGAAGATGGTTATGACCTATAAAGATTGGCACAAGATGTTGCCCTTTGCATTACATGGATATCGTACTTTGTTACATACTTCAACTGGGGCAACTCCTTTCTCGTTGGTGTATGGTATGGAAGTTTTCCTACCATTGGAAGTCGAGATTCATTCCTTGAGAGTGTTGGTCGATGTCAAACTTCATGAGGCGGAATGGGCGAAATCCAGATTGAATCAACTCAGCTTGATGGACGAGAAGAGATTGGCATCCATTGCGTAAGTTCGTTTATATCAGAGCAGGATGGAGAAAGCATTCGACCAGAAGGTGCGCCCTCGAAGCTTTCGGGCAAGTGACTTAGTGTTGAAGCGGATTCTCCCTCCAGAGACAGATCACAGGGGCAAATGAACTTCTAACTACGAAGGTCCATATGTCGTAAGGAAATTCTTCTCCGGAGGAGCCTTACTGCTTTCAACCATGGATGGTGAAGCTTTCACATCCCCTGTGAACGCAGACGCAGTTAAAAAATACTTTGCTTAAAAGAGACCCGCTGGAATAAAAAAATAAAATCCAGGCAAAAATGGGGAATCCCGACGAACCATAAAAAGAATGGTTTCTAGCAGAAGTTAGGGATAAAATAGAAAAATGTGTAAACCCGCAAAGTTGAAAACCTGAAAGGGAGACTTTGGCAAAAATGGGTATCCCGGTGAATTGAAAACCCGCAAGGGCGATTCAGGAAAAAGTTAGGGATTTTAAAGGCAAATGACTACGGCCTACGTCCATCCCCGTGAGCATAGTGAATTCTGGGAGGACCCGAGGGTCAATTAATCAGGACCGTCTCTTCGGAAGATGAAGCATTGGAGAAGCATCAAAGTCATGCGAGTCATAGTCGAATCGACACATGGTGGTTGTCTGTACCACATTGCCGACATTTTGTATACCTTTTTTCATTTTTATACTTTTTACGCAACTTTCTCTTTTCAGCAGTTGCATCTGATGTAAACCTGCCTATTTACAGGCCATCAATCAATGAAGTTTACTATTCAGAAAGCTTTCTTGTTTTTTTTTATCTTTTTATTGTTTTGTTTGCAAAAGACACCTGTTGTTTTTGATAAAACTTTGCATACATAAACTTGTGGGTTTTGCTAATCATAATTGAAACGTTGATTTACTTGAATAATGTCATGGACAATGACCGAGATAGCCTTTATTGCATACATGACACTTTTGTTGTTTGTCATTTGCAAATCTCTCGTTGTTGAGACTACTTCAGAGGTGCATCCCTAGTGAAGTCACCATGTCTCTATCCCCACAGAGGAAGATGTCAGATCGGGAATATCTCACCAGTGGTAATGTGCATTTATCCTCAGAAAGTCGAGACTAGTTTCTCCCCAGTAGGTTGAGATTGCATTAATCCCCAACAGTTTGAAACAGAGGTTCCCTGGCAGTGGTGTGCGCTTATCCCTTGACAGGTAGATATGGGAGTGTTGTTGCCTCCACAGACTCTAAATCTTTGACTCCTTTCCCCTTAGAGGCCAAGTCTTTGACTCATTCCCCGATGAAGTTATCGTCCGTAGCAGAATCCAGTTGGATATTGGTATTCTTCAGAGTGGGTTCTTTCGTTTGTCTCGCAAGTAATCCTTATTCCTAATCCCCAGCAAATTCACAGAAGTAGGTTTCTTCCCCGCATAGTGGGATTATCCCCAGAGAATGTTATTCCCAATCCTCAACAGGAGGAGTTTGGGATAATTTCCCAGTAAATCTTATTCTTATTCCCTAGCGGGTCAGATTTTATCTCCAGTAGAGCGGAATCTCCGGTAGAGTAGAGTTATTCCCAGTAGCTTGCCTTATACCCTATAAGAGTTTTGGTGTTCAAGAAATCTATCCAGGTCCGGTTTCCTCAGTAAAGTGGATTTGTTCCCCTAGAAGGGTTGTATTTTGTAAAGCCATTCAGAGTGTTCCCCAGTCGAGTTGTTTGTTCCCTAGAGAAGTTGTTTTTTGGAAGGCCATTCAGGGCGTTTTCTTTAGCAGTGTTGATTTGATCCCCGGCGGAGCAGATTTTATTCTCAGCAGAGTTATTTTACCCAGGAAAGTTCTTTTCCTGGAAGCCATCCACGGTTTCTTTTCCCCAGTATAAGTCAAATCGTACATGGCACACCCAGTCATCCACAGCGGAGTTGGCTTCATCTCTTCAGCATTTATTTTGCTGGAGTGGTTTCTTTGCATTTACATTGTGCATAACATCCTCCCAAATGCGTAGCATTTCCATTTCGTATGGAGCATTACGCCATATTCAAATGTATGTGTTCAAAACATAAGTCAGGTTGTTACCTCTTGTTTCCAGATGTATCTCCAGCAGACACCGGTATATTTTTTTAGCCTGTGCGGTATCTAGACCCCGACTGACACCGGTATATTTCTTTAGCCTGTGTGGTATCAAGACCCTGGCTGACACCGATATATTTCTTTAGCTGTGCGGTATCCAGACTCCGGCTGGCACCAGAATATTTCTTTAGTCTGTGCGATATCTAAACCGCGGCTGACGCTGGTATATTTCTTTAGCTTGTGCGGTATCCATACTCCGACTGACACCGGTATATTTCTTTAGCCTGTGCGGAATCCAGACCCCGACTGACACCAGTATATTCCTTTAGCCTGTGCGGTATCCAGACGCCGACTGACACCGATATATTTCTTTAGCCTATGCGGTATCCAGACCCCGGCTGACACCGATATATTTCTTTAGCCTGTGCGGTATCCACACCCTGACTGACACCATTATATGTTTCTTTAGCCTGTGCGGTATCCAGACCCCGGCTGATATCCATATATTTCTTTAGCCTGACATCAATTTATTTCTTTAGTCTGTGCGGTATCCAGACCCCAACAAGTATTGGTGTTTTTCTTAAGCTTGTGTGGTATTCAGACCCAGCAAGAATCTTTGACAAATGTGTTCATCTTATCACATTCTCTCCAACAGAGTTTACTGGGTTGAGTTCATCCTCAATGGAATTCTCTTTCAGATGGCGAATCGGTTGATTCTTTTCCCCGTGGTTGCCAAGCCTGCTTGTAAGTAGACGTTCTTTCAACCACGTGTCAATGCTTTCTATTTTTGGTAGTGAGTTAGCTCACTTTCCTGCAGCTGTCAGATACAGTTTCCTCCAGTGATTCTTTTTTCCACTTTGGCTGACAGTTCTATAGTTTACTATTTTGCGGTTGGAAAATTTCTGGGTTATTTTTTATTCAATCGCCTGTAACCTTGAATGCTTGAATTTCGTTTGCTCTTCATCCCTTCAGGTCCAAGTCGTTTGAATAGGGGCAGATGTTGTACCCCAAAATTTGACCAACCTTTTCTTTTAACTTGGCTTGTGTTTCATTTTCATTTAGCACTTGCATTTTGCATATCATTGGTCCTTAACAGGGGATCAAGAGTTATTGTGTTTTCCATTCAAGAATAGAGCTTCATGTTCAAGCTCAAGCAAGGCTATAATTGGTAGCCATCAAGGGTTCATTTACCTTCAGGGTAAAGTTTTAGAGCTCCTTGAGAGGAGAGGTTTGTGTATGGGTGTCACCTCCTATCTTGAGGATCATTAGAGGGTCATCCGAGGATCATGAGGTCACTTAATTGGATAAGACATGATTTAAAAGCTCATTGTGTACCTTGAGAGGGGTTTTTGGAGCTTGTATAGTCACTCATTTCATCTGCAAGAGCCTCAGTCAAAGAATGTGGAGCTAGGGTTTCATCTGGTCAACCCAAAGTCAGCTATGGACTTGGGAGGGTTCAAGACTTGGTTATGGAGACATGGGAAGTCATCCCAAAACATCTAGGATGTCATGTTAAGATCATATCAAGGAGATTCAAGAGTTCAAGGAGTTGCTAAATTAAGGTTTCAGATTATTTCAGCGTAAAATCCCCTTCTTTGGTGCCTAACTTCAAAGACAATTTTCCCTATAATGCAAGTTCAATCTCATTTTCATGAAAACATGAGACTTGTGAGACGTTTTTCAAGCTTTATTTTGAGTACAAGAACTCATTCATTGAGTTTGTACATCTCAAGTTTTGATGTCAACAAGTTGGAGTCCTCAGATGAAGATAATTTTCGTCAACTCAAAGTAAACTCACTTCCAAGGCATTTTTGACATGGAATCAAGTTTCTCCTTAACTTTAAGTGAACATTAAAGTTGTTCCTTATGATATTAGCTTTCCAAAAAGTCCTATAAGTCCTCTTTCTCATGTGTACATCTCAAGTTATGGACTTCACAAGGCAAGGGCATTTTAGGAAAGTTCATTATAGGTCACATTCTTCAATGGTCAATTTCATGAGCTTTGAGACCTCAAATGCAATTTTTTGCCATATGAATTTTGTGTCACATTGGTTCAACTTCATGATGAGTTTGATTTCCATGAAGTTTGATTGATTATGTGATCACTTAAATCATTTTAAGCTTTAAATTTGAACTTTTGGGCATGGTTTGGCTTTCTTCATTTACAAGTCACCCAAATGACTTTGTTTTTGAACTTTATACACTAGAATGACATCAAACCATGGTCATGCCATTTCTTACCACTTTTGGACCAACAATAGTACACATTGTCATGCCATATTTTCAAATTTCATGCTAAAAAGTGTTGAACCAAAACTTGACACAAACCTTTGCTACATGACCTAAACCAATCCATCTGTTTTCTACACACCCTAAATACTTGATTGCTGAGCCAATATTGGTTAAATGATGCCTGACCCATATGTATGTGATAGTGGATTATTTTGACAAAATTTTGAAATCACAAAATGCAACCATTATGGGTCTTCATGATCATTAGAAACCCATCATATAAAAGCTATTTGGTTGCCCTAAACCAGTAGGATGAGAGTTGCTGCGTGAGAGAGAAGGGGGAGCTCCAAAATTTCTCAAAAACTTCCATTCTTTAAATATGTTTTGCCATTGAGTTTTGCTTCAAACTAGTACCGAAGTCTCCTTCACAAAAGCTCAAGGAATAAGTTGGAAGCATTGAGTTGAAGCTTGCGTGCATTTTGAAGGATCAACGAAATCTCCCCGTTAGGTATTTTTCTTTAACTTAAAACCTTCATTCTAGGCATCAAATAAGCTTCATAATGGGTGCATCTGAAGCCCTACCTTTGGCAGGCAATGTTTGAACCATTTGTTTGAGTGTACGTTGATTTTTCAGTTCATGAGTTCAAAAAATTGTGCACTGATTCTGGCTTATTTAAGAACCTTTTTGAAATTTAAATGTTAGATTCATATTCCTTGTGAAAGTAGTTATCGATTGGTACCAGTTTTGGCCATTTTTATTGAGAAATTCTGACTGGTCTCCGATGAGCTAGCTGGAGAAGAGGACCGGAGCCCTAGCTCCGCCGTCCAGTCAGTTCTCTAGTCCAAGCTGAGTTGGCTTACTTTGAAATATTGACCATGCGCGCTGTCCCTCTCTGATTTGCTTGACCTAGGCCATGTGGATGTTTGACCCACATCACTTAAGTGAAACAGCGCGTTTCACTTAAGTCAGAGCCCTTGTGAAATTGGGCCTCGCTTGCTATTGACACCCTACCATTTTTGAGCCCAGATTCGTTTTTTCAAGCATTTTAGTTCATCTGGGTTTTTGCTGATACACCCCTCATGTTATTTTATTTCATTTTCTTTTATTTTATTCTTGTTTTCATTTTAACATTTTAAAAATACTTCTGTTTTCACAAAAATTGTACAAAAATATTTTCCTAACATTTTAACATGTTATTTAATTTTCCAAATTTTTATTTTTCCTTTTCCATTTATTTTCTATTTTATTTGGAATTTAATTTTCAAGGTGTTTTATGGTTCATATCTTGTTTGATCTTGCCCATTTGAACCCTAGTTTCTAATCCCCAATGACCATTGTTTCTCCCTCATTTAGGTAAGGGGTTGAATCATTTTTTAGGGTGATTTTGAGTGGCCAATGATCAATTTTCATTTGGTTTTGATTGGACTTTTGTTGAGCCTCGACATGTACTCGATAAGGTGGAGCACCATAAATTCTTAGAGTTGTTTGGTGATGCCTTGAGTTGAATTTGTCCATGAGATTTTGCTTGCTGGTTTTTGATTGATCAAGCTTGGTTTGAGATTTTATTTGGGATTTATTGAGCATTCCTTTTGTTTTTGGTGAACCTTGCAAGTCAAGTTATTTTTAGAGGTGTTTATACATGCTAGTTTGACCTAGTACTTTGGGATATGATCTTAAGTGATCCCATATGCATCCTATGAGCCTTGTTACATAATTCTAACATTTTTAAGGTGATGTTTCACTTATCTTGGGTCATTTACATGTTTTGCTTGCATTTCAAGTTATTTTGGAATCATGCTTCTCCACTTATTTTAGGTGTTGAGTTTGTGTTGAAACCGTGTTCCTTTCACTTGCCTTGATCTTGTTTGTGCCTTGTCTCTTATTTTAAGGTTTATTTGAACCTCTCCTTTTGATGATTCACTTATGCCCCATTGTGTTTTTACCTTTGTTCATGATGATTTGGTGTCTTTATATACACTTTGAGTTTGTCATGAACATTCTTGATTTTTTTGCGTTGCTTGTTTGCATTTGTTTTACTTGTGTTTCAAGAATTGTATGATTGAGATGTGCTTGTGGTGGTTGATGCCCCACACTTTTTCCTCCCTCTTTTCTTTGTATGTGCCTCTATGGATAGCACCTTTTTGTTTGGATGATTGATGGTTGATGGTTGTAGGAGCTTGCTTCTCCCATTTCATCTCATCTCTTGTTAACTTGTTTAAGTCACTTACTTGTGTTTGAGTCTTTTGTTGTTGAGTCTTTGTTGCATCTTTGCATACTTGCATTCCATGCTTACATTTAATGTTTGCATCTTTTATTGCATTGACTTGTTTAAGTCACTTTCATCTTTCTTTTCATTTCATATGTGATTGAATTGTTTATTGTTTACTTAGTCTTTTGCCATGATCCCTTAAGATTCCTAGTCCCTCTGTTTAAGATGGGAGTAGGAGAGACATTAGGTGTTCAATCCTTTACATGATAACATTAGGATAGCTTTTCCCTTTTCAATCCCAACTTTAGGATCACATTGCATGATAACATTAGGGTTGATCAGTTCCCTTTAGAGTTTTTGTGTCTTTTCTTCTCATCTCATAACTTCATAAGACATTTAATAAAGGTTAACACTTGTTGTGCGCTACGAGCCTTAAGTACTTGAGAAATGATAGGTGGGGCGCCTCCTCTCACCTTGTCTAGAGTGTTTAGCGTATGCCCTTTGGGCGATATACGACGCATTCACTTTCAAGTCATAATCTTTAGTGCAACATGAGTTTCAAATATAACTCAATTCACTTCTTCTCATAAAAAACACAACAAAATCAAACCTTTTTATCCTTCGAGATTGTTTGAAAATCATTTTCAGAAAGAATGTGTTAAGTCTTGGTTCTACCTCAAACAGGGGTCGTCCCTAACTGCTAGAATAACTATTTAACCCTACTTAGTTAAAACACTTGAACCAACCAGTGGTCGTGTCAGCACGAACTACATTTGCTCTAATTTCTCATAACAGATGAGGATACATAGGCACAAGACGACGATGTCTTAGCGAGCAACCTTCCCCCCTTCACCCGTAGTTTCCCGAACTACGTTGACTCTGACTTTCCTATTGCACGAGGGAATACGTAGGCATAAGGCGGCGATATCCTATTGAGTCAGTTCTTTCTCTTTGCCTTCGTTGCAATGTCTTGAATTCGAAGATGTCAACTCCACTTTTGTCAATTCTAGTAGATTATCAAAAATGACCATGCCATCTGTCAACAATGCCAAAAAGACCATCGAGAAAGGTGCCTTTCCTGGCTGATGGAAAATCCTGAATGTGGTTGAGAAGCATGATCGCTTTGGACAGGGTTATCATCCCGATCAGCAAGCTAGCTCACATCAGAAATGCAACTTGATCAAATTCAACAGCACTGGAGTCCAGGAGGGAGATATCGTGTCAGCCATTGATGATGCTGGTCCTAGCAACCGAAGTATAAGCTTTACGCGCAAGTGTCTGCTGGGTTTCAAGCTTAACAATTGAACTTCTACTGTGATTCTCGTGGTTTTTCCCATAAACATGTAATGCATTTTACTTTCCTGTTCCCTCATCCTCGTCCGAGACGAGTGGATATCTTGTAAGGGTGTCCCGCTTTTGAAACATTATGTGATCAATAAATAAAAGTTTTGTTGCATTCAAATTAGACTCTCCTTTCTTTCTTTATTTTACTTTTTCAAAAATAATAAATGGCAAAAGTTTCTTTTTATTTTTTCACTTTTCAAATAGCTCATTCTAAACATAATTCATAAACATGCAGAGAAAATAAATGCATTGATAACATCATGACAAACATTCATTGTAATTCTGGGATTCCAATTAACCAAGCCGAAGAAGATGGTGAGGAAGATTGTGAATTATCGGGTGAACTAGCAATGCTCCTTGAGCACGAGCACAAAGAGATTCAACCAAACAAAGAGCCAGTGGAAGTTATCAATCTTGGTACTGATGATGTCAAAAAGGAAGTCAACATTGAGGCATCCCTCACTAAGAATGTACACTCCGAGTTGGTTAAGTTATTGAAAGAGTATGTTGATATTTTCGCCTGGTCTTATCAAGATATACCTGGGTTAGATACCAACATCGTTGAACATTACTTACCACTCAAGCCTGAATGTCCTCCTATCAAGTAGAAGCTCAGAAGGACCATACCCAACATGGCACTTAAAATTAGAGAAGAGGTAAAGAAGCAGTTTGACATTGGGTTCCTAGCCACTTCCGAGTATCTTGAATGGATTGCTAATATTGACCTGGTTTCGAAGAAAGATGGGAAAGTCAGAATGTGTGTGGATTATCGAGATCTCAATAAGGCAAGCCTGAAAGATGATTTTCCTCTACCTCATATTGATGTCTTGGTAGACAACCTTGTGTAGTTCTCTGTCTTTACATTTATGGACAATTTCTTAGGATATAATCAGATCAATATGTCCTCGGCTGATATGGGGAAGACTACTTTCATCACGCCTTGGTGTACATATTTCTACAAAGTCATGCCATTTGGTTTGAAAAATGCAGGGTCAACATGCCAACATGCCATGACAACTCTCTTTCATGATATGATCCATAAAGAGATTGAGGTTTATATGGACGATATGATTGCCAAATCCAGAACTGAAGATGATAATCTAAATCATCTGAAGAAACTGTTTGACAGACTCCAAAAATTCAGATTATGGTTGAATTCTGCAAGGTGCACCTTTGGAATCCAATCTTGTAAACTGATGGGATTTATTGTGAGTCAGAAGGGCATTCAAGTTAATCTTGACAAGGTTCGGGAAATTCAAAATATGCTGTCTCCCAAAATAGAAAAAGAAGTCTGTGGCTTTCTGGGCCGATTAATTACATTTCCAGATTCATTTCTCATCGGACGGCTACCTGTGAACCAATATTCAAATTGCTAAGAAAAAATCAATTGGTTGAATGGAACAATGATTTTCAAGATGCTTTTAACAAAAAAAAAGTATTTGCAAGAACCACCGATCTTAGCACCTCTGGTTCCTGGTAGGCCTTTAATCATGTATCTCACTGTTCTCGATGAATCAATGGGACATGTATTAGGTCAGCATGACAACACTGGCAGAAAAGAACATGCAATTTACTATATGAGCAAGAAGTTCAATGATTGTGAGACCAGATACTCACTATTGGAGAAAACTTGTTGTGCTCTGACTTGGGCTGCTCGACGCCTGAGACAATATATGATTTGCCATACTACTTTATTGATATCCAAAATGGATCCGATAAAGTACATTTTTGAAAATCCTGTTGTCTCTAGACGAATTGCTCAGTGGCAAATGCTGATAACTGAGTATGACATCCAACATTTTACCCAAAAATAAATAAAAAGGAGCGTCTTGTCTGACTACCTTGTTCATCAACTTGTGGAGGGTTATCAACAAATGAAGTTTGACTTTCCCGATGAGGATGTTCTGTTCATCAGAGTTTATGAGACTCCATACCCTGATATAGGACCCGAACCAGGGGCGCGATGGACGCTCGTGTTCAATGGTGACGCCAATGCTAAGGGTCGTGAAATTGGTGATATCCTTATATCTCCAATGGTTTTTCATCTTCCCTTCACAACCAAATTATACTTTGAATGCACCAACAACATGGCTGAATACGATGCATGCATCTACGATTGAAGCGACAATTGACATGAGAATCAGGATTCTTGAGGTCTACGGAGATTCCACTCTGGTGATTGGCCAAGTTAGAGGAAACGTTCTGATTCGGGATTCCAAGATGGTTCCATACCAAAAGCACATTGCAAAATTGATTCCCTATTTTGATAAAATCGCTTTTCATCATATTCCTAGGTAAGAAAATCAACTAGCTAATGCTCTTGCCGCCCTGGCATCCATGTTCAAATTCAAGTGGAAGAACGAAACTCCTTCTATCTGTATTGATCATTTGCACAAATCAGCACACTACTTAGAAATCGAGGACGAGTCTAACGACAAACCTTGGTTCTACGACATCAAAAGATATATGGAAAAACAGGAATATCCCAAGGGTATCACTATCACTGACAAGAAAGCTCTCAGACGACTTTGCGCCAAGTTTTTCTTGCATGGATAAACACAAAGCAGACATAATCATAAGGTCCATACATAAAGGTTGTGAGGGTGTACATGCCAAAGGGTTTGCTATGGCTAAGAAGATCCTTCGAGCTGGGTATTACTAGACGAAAATGGAGGTAGATTGTTACATCTTTTCCAAAAGATGTCATAGGTGCCAGATTTACGATGACAAGCTCCATGTGCCACCCACTCCATTGAATGTTCTGACTTCTCCTTGTCCCTTCTCTATGTGGGGTAGTGATATGATTGGAATCATCGAGCAGAAGGCTTCCAACGGTCATCACTTCATTCTAGTTGCTATCGACTACTTCACCAAGTGAGTTAAAGCTGCTTCTTACGCAAACATTACACGACAAGTAGTTGCCAATTTATCAAGAAAGAAATAATTTTTCGCTATGGTATTCCTAGAAGTATTATCACTGACAATGCAAATAATCTAAACAACAAGATGATGAAGGAGTTGTATTAAGACTTTAAGATCGAGCACCACAACTCTTCACCATGTTGGCCCAAGATGAACTGTATCGTCGAAGCAGTAAACTAAAACATCAAGAGGATTATCTAGAGAATGGTCAAGACTTACAAGGATTGGCATGAAATGCTTCCCTTTGCATTACATGGCTACAAAAATTCAGTTCGTACTTCCATTGGGGCAAATCCGTATTCTCTTGTGTATGGTATGTAGGCTATTCTACCCATTAAAGTAGAAATTCCTTCGCTCAAAGTCATCTTGGAAGCAGATCTCGACGAAGCTGAATGGGTCCAATCCAGATACAACCAGCTGAATCTTATCGAAGAAAAGCGCCTGACAGCTGTTTGCCACGATCATTTGTATCAGAGACGTCTCAAGCAAGCTTTTGAATAGAAAGTTCTCCCTCGAGCGTTTCACGCAAGCGAACTCGTGCTCAATAGGTATTCTCTTGCTCACTCGGATCCACGCGGCAAGTGGACTCCCAACTATGAAGGACCCTTTATTGTCAAGAAGGCCTTCTTAGGGGGATCCCTAATCCTCCCTACCATGGATGGGAAGGAGTTGCCACTACCCGTGAACTCTGACGCAGTCAAAAAATATTATACCTGAAAAAATTAATAAAGAGCCCGCTAGATTGGCATCCAAAACGGAAATCTAGACAAAAATGGGCGTCCCGATGGACCAAAAAAAATAAACGTCCATGAGAAAGTTAGGGACAAAGTAAAAAAATTATAGCCTGCTAAGTTGAAAACTTGAAAGGGCGACATAGACAAAAATGGGTATCCCGGTGGACGAAAAAAATAGAAAATGTCTAGGAAAAAATTAGGGATAAAGAAAATTGATTGTGAACACTTGAGTCTATCTTCATCATAGCTGGACCTCAGACGGTAAATGATCAGTCAGATCATCATCAATGGACGTAAAGTATTAGAACCAAGACTTACTAGGTATGGTGGCCAATGTTGTAATCAATGCAAAATCAAATTTCCCATTGCCATTTACTTTGTTTTTCAATTTATTGTAAATTTCCTCATCAAGAATTTTTGCATCCTTGTACACACCTTATGTACAAATCTTTTCATATTCAATAAAATTCAACATTTTATCTCTCATTTGTCTCTTTTCAGTATTTTGCTTGCAAAATAAACGATTATTTGTGATCACATAATACTATAAAGCGTTGAGAATAATAAAAAGCTAAAATCAACTAGGAAAGCATTATGCATTATATTCTTTACCAGAAATCCTTAAGGAATGATCGATAATGTTCATCGCATATTTGATCCCAAAAAGATATCATTATGCTTCTTGGGAAGAGTTATTTACCTTTAATTTCCCAACAAAGCTGTAATTTCCCCAAGCAGAGACATGTTTGGTCTTTCACCATCAAGAGCTGGATTTCACAAAATCCCCAGCAGATCGAAGCTATCATTTCCCAAACAATAGTGGTGCTTTGTTTTCCTTCTGCCAAGATCATCGTGACCTTGTTCTTCCCCAAGAAGAGATTGATCAACAGGTCTGAACATGACCGAATGACACTTAGAAGAAAAGATCCTCACTAGAGATAGAACCAAGACAAGAAGTCTCCACTGGGGAATATTCAAAGAGGTTACTTAACATGTTTAGACATGACTAGGTGACACTCTAGGACAAAAGGAAAACAAACAAACTCTTTACTAGGGATAAAACTAGAAAGAAGTATGATATTTACTAGGGATCAATTTGAATAAAGGGTTTATCTTCTGACAAGAGAATCAAACAAAAACAAGAAATAATCTTCTGACAATAGATCAAAGAAAATGAGAGATAATCCTATGACAAGAAGATCAGACAAACATTGGAGTTTTCTCAAGGGAATAAACATCCATATTTCCAGAAATTCCTTAAAATGAAGAGTTCAAACGGGATCTTCAGGAATCACCAAGAAGAAACAAGGTAATTACAAAATTTGTAAGTGCCAAATGAATTAGACTTAAACCACAAGCGAGGGTAATAACTGGATTTTGATAGGTCGATGCTAGTAACTATTGGATTTCCAAGGGGACGTTGGTGACATCCAAATGTCCAAAACCAAACAAAAAGGTTGGATAGGAGTGCCAATAACAATTGAACTTTAGATACCAATGACAGTTGGATCTCTGAAGCAATACCAGTGACAATTGGATTTTAGGATACCAAAAACAATTGGATTTTAAACGATGCCAATAACAACCGGGCTTGAAAAGGGATTGGTGATGACCAGACAAACAATACCAATAACAATTGGATTTCAGGCAATGCCAGTAACCACTGGAATTTTGGATACCAACAACAATTGGATTTTAAACAATGCCAGTAACAACTGAACTTTAGAGGGATATCAGTAACAACCGAATAAACAAAAACTGATAACGGTAATCTTGAAAGTGCTAATGAAAATTGGTCTTACAAACAAAGATGTTAGTAACAACTAAGTTCTCAGGAATACTAGTGACGACCAGACAAACAATACCAAAAAGGGAACCAACAACAACTAAACATCACAAGGGAAACTGGTGACGGCCAAACCATACCAATAATGATTGGATTTGCAACGTATGCCAATAACAATTGGACTTTCAACACAGATTGCTAGTAACAACTAGACTTTAAATATATGGTAACAACCAAATTCAACAATACCAATGATGATGGGTTATAAAACAGAGATGCTAGTGACAACTAGGCTTCAAGGGGATACATGTAACAACCAAAGTTTAACAAAATGCCAGTGACAACTGGACTTGGGTAGGAAATTGGATACGACCAACGATCTTAACAAAGGTGCCAGTTACAAATGGGCTTGGGGAATAAACTGGTGACAACCAAAGATGTAAAAATTATAAATGCACATGATATGACATGATGCAGATGCTCAACGATAATCAAGAGTCGACTCTAAAGAGAGACAAAGAAATCAGGAGACTCAAGGGGAAATAGATAAACATATCCATTCCGCTGGGGAAACAAAGAGTTACACTGAATTTGGGTAATGAAGGTGTTCAGAGATCCACTGGGAAACACATCCACTTCACTTGGGGAAGTATGAAGCTATGGCAGCTTGCTGGGAAGAGATGGTGTAACTTCAGTGAGAACAAATGGGAACTCCACTGAGGATAAAAAACTTCAACATTCAGACATGTATCACATGGAGGATACTGGGGAGATTCTCTTCAATCTTGGTAAACACACACGACCAATGGATCAATCCAAAGTGGTATTGTCAGTTTGTGCTTCAATGGGGAATTTTGTTGAAATAGTCTAACAATGCTTCTGCCACCTTAAGACTTCTTAGGGAACATGTGATTTCCACTGAACCCTTCTATAAGCTAAAGCAATTGTATGTTTTTCATTATGTTTTCAAAAAAAATGTTTTTAATTCAAAACTTTCCACTTTCAAAATTATTATTAACAAATAAATGACATCTTGCATAATAAGTAAAAGTATAGAAAATGGTAAACAACAACAATTGAATGGTCAAAAATCTAATTTTAATCAAGAATGGTAGCTCGCAAATGGCAAATCTCCATGGAACATTACAATTTGAAAATGGAAATAGGGAAATGTCACATTGAATCCAATGACAACTACTAGCCCTAATCACTAAAAATCCCCAAAACCTTGCTTCTGACGAGAGCAGTTGGCTTGAACTTTTGCTTGGATTCTTCTGTAATGGTGACAACCAATATGATGTAGTGAAATACCTTTTTCCCCTAGCTTTTGCCTGGATCGCTCTTTCGGGTTTTCAATCCGCCAAGACGCTCATTTTTTCCTAAGCCGTCCTTTCAAGTTTTCAACTTAGCGAGCTCTTATTTTTTAATTTTCATCCCTAACTTTTACTGGATCTCCTTCATAGGTTATGATCCATTGGGATACCCATTTTTGCCTAAGTCACCTTTCTAGGTTTTTGACTTAGTGGGTTCTTTAGGCATAATATGTTCTTACTGCATCAGAATTCACAGGGTGTGTAAGATGTTTACCGTCCATCATTGTGAGAATAAGTGAGTCTCTTGAGAACACTGTCTTCACCACAAACAGGCCTTCATAGTTGGGCGCCTATTTTCCACGCATATCCTTATGAACTGGAAAGATTTTCTTGAGTACAAGTTCTCTTTCTCGAAATTCTCAAATAGGGACCTTCTTCTCAAATGCTTTTTTGATCTACCTTTGATACATCTGATTGTGACACATCACAATCATATGCTTCTCATCAATAAGGTCTAGTTGATCAAATCTTTCTTGAACCCACTCTGCTTCATCAAGCTTGGTCTCCATCAGGACTCTCAAAGATGGTATCTCAACTTTAATGGAAAGAACCACATCCATCTCATATACCAAAGAAAAAGAAGTTTCCCTATCGAAGTTCGAACTGACTTTCTATATCCGTGCAAGGCAAATGGCAACATTTCATGCCAATCCTTATAGGTCTTCACCATTTTCTACAAAATCTTCTTGATGTTTTTATTTAAAGCTTCAACGGCTCCGTTCAATTTTGAACGGTAGGGAGAAGAGTTGTGGTTCTCAATCTTGAAACTTTCACACAGCTCCTTCATTGTATTGTTGTTCAAGTTACTCCCATTATCTATTATGATTATGTAAGGGATTCCATAACGACAGATAATCTTCTTCTTGATGAAACGGGCAACCACTTGCTTGGTTACATTTGTGTAGGATGCAACTTCAACCTATTTTGTGAAGTAATTAATAGCCACCAATATGAATTGATAATCGTTGGAAGCTTTAGGCTAAATTGCCCCAATCATGTCAATGCCCCACATAGAGAAAGGCCACGGCGATGACAACACATTTAACAATGTTGGAGGTACATGTACCTTGTCGGTATAAATTTGACACTTATGAAATTTTATGACATATTGTATGCAATCAGATTCGATGGTTAACTAGTAATATCTAGCTCTCAAAATCTTCTTGGACATAGCATGTCCATTGACATAAGTGCCAAACGATCCTTCATGAATATCTTAAATCAACAGGTCTTCTTCTCGTCTGTCAACATATCTAAGAAAAACCATGTTGTGATTCCTTTTGTAAAGCACATCATTACTGAGAAAGAATTTAGACGCTAATCTCCTCATAGTCTTTTTATCAAGAGTCGTGGCGTTAGCTGGATATTCCTGATTCTGTAGATAATTCCTGATATCATGGAACCATGGTCCTCCATCAATTTCTTCTTCAACCAATTGGCAGTAGGCAGACTCAGTCTTGCGTTTAATACTGATAAAAGGTGCTTCATTAACAAAATTGACCTTCCACATCGAGGCCAGCATAGCCAATGCATCAACTATATGGTTTTCCGACCTTAGAATGTGACGGAAAGTGATCTCATCGAAGTATTGGATCAACTCCACAATCTAAGCATGGTATGCAATCAAATTTTTGTCACGGGTCTCCCATTCACCCCCTGACTTAATATATAACCAAAACTAAATCTCCACTGACTTCAAGGATCTTGATTCAGAGATCAATGGCTGCTTCAATACCAAGGATGCACACTTCATATTTGGCGATATTGTTCGTGCACTAAAAGCATAGTCTCGCTGTGAACGAAGTGTAACCACCATCAGGATTCATCAAAACATCCCATACACCATGGCCATTATAATTAGAGGAACCATCAAACATCATCTTCCAAAAGGAGCCTGGTTCGGGACCTTCATCAGAACCTGGCTCTTTATAGTCTTTCTTCACCAACATAATGTCTTCATCCAGAAAATCAAATTGGAGAGGTTTATAATCTTCAACGGGATGATCAACAAGGTGTCTCTACCATGAAAATAAGGTGCCGGTAAAACAAAAGAGTCACCACCTTTCGTTATTTTCCCACGGAAAGGGAAAAGAAACAATCGGAAAAACCTGACGAAAAGGTATAATACAAGGTCATCGCAACCATGTCTGGATTCGAGATTCGGTTACGCGAGGGGAAGGTATTAACACCCCTGACGTCCATCGTACTCGATGGGATCCACGCTTGTTGTGTTTATCTGACAGGTTGGTTTTATCTATCTACACTAAAAGCTGGTCTGAAAAGAAAAGAAAATGACTCGGCAGATCACAGCAGTTCTATGCCTACGTATTCCCGTCTATAACGAGAAATCAGAGTCAACGTAGTTCGCCTAACTCCGGGTGAAAGGGGGGAAGGTTGCCTACCGAGATATCGCATCTCGTGCCTACGTACTTTCACATAGTGTGAAAGATCAGAGCAAACATAGTTCGGGATAACAAGACCACAGGTTTGGTTCAAAAGTGTTTTACCCGAGTAGGGTTAACAAACGATTCCAGCAGTTGGTGTATGCAGCTCGCTCGACGGAGACTTCGGCGTTTGCCGTTTGTGGTAGAACCGAGAGTTAACAGAACTCTCCTTATGAAAATGGTTTCCAAGGATTAGAGGTCCAAGAGGACAAAAAGGGTTTGATCTTTGTTTTTGAAGTCTTCTAAAGAAGAAGTGTTTTGAGTTTTGTTTGTAACTCATGTTGCAC
This sequence comes from Lathyrus sativus, assembly GCA_963859935.3. Classification (NCBI taxonomy): domain Eukaryota; kingdom Viridiplantae; phylum Streptophyta; class Magnoliopsida; order Fabales; family Fabaceae; genus Lathyrus; species Lathyrus sativus. Next base: position 58,795,561 of record OZ012736.1, on the reverse strand, counting down.
TAAAGATTAATGAATGCGTCGCATGTCACCCAAAGGGTACCATACTAAACACCCAAGCTGTTGAAAAGAAGCTCTCCAACAACCCTTTCTCAAGTGCTTAAGGCTCGTAGCGTACAACACATGTTAATCTTTATTAAGTGTTTTAAAGATGTTCGCAGATGAGAAGAGAAATGACGCACTAAAGGGGAACTAATCCAATCCTAAAGTTGTCATGAAAAGTTCATCCTATGATTGAGTTTAGGAGGGAACTACCTAATGTTATCATGCATGGTTAGAACCCTAATGTCTGTCATAACTTCTCTTGAACAAGAGAAGTCAGAGTTCCTGGGGGAACATGGCAAAGGAAAGCAACAACAAAAGAAATAAACTGAAAAGAAATAACTGTAAGTAAAATGCATGCAATGCAACAATACAAGCAGAAGGAGACAAACTCAACTTCTAGAGCAAGCAAGTAAAATCCACACAAAGCACAAGCAAGGGAGACAAACTCAACCTTCATCCAACAAGCAAAGCCAAGCAATAACAAACAAGCAGAGGGAGCCAAACTCAACCTCTAATGCAGACAAGCAAAGGGAGCCAGGCTCAACCTTTCAATGCACTTAGGCCTAGAACCAACTACATGAAAGCCTAGTCTAATGCAACACACCACACAGTCACACAAGTACAGTCAAGCAATCAGAAAACACAATAAACAAGCAGCTCAATAGCAAAGCAGACTTCTAGCAGTAAAACAACCCAACAGTCTGTAGTTGATCTCCATGCCCAAGCTATCTTCAGGAGAAGACTTCATCTTCAAGCTTCAAATGATCCACCAAGAGACATGAGAATCAACATCAAGATCAATGCATGATGATGGGAAGCATGATGGAATCCATCATGGCACTCAACCATACATCTGAGACAGGCATCCTCAAAGGTTCTACCTTTTGTGGTATGCCACACATCCTTCCAAAGGAGGGATGAGGCTTCCACATAGGGACCTTGCATCATAGGATGGGAATGGAATGCACACAAAGCAAACCATGTTTGTGAAGGAAGAAAACAACTTCTAAGGCTCTACAAAACCCTAATTCTACAAGCTTAAAGAAAGCTACTAAAAGGAAATCAAAACACTAAATCAAGCACTACAATTAAGCACACAGAAGCTTTAACAAGTCTAAGGCACTATCCAAAAGGAATGGGAAATTTATTTCATGCTATGGGTCACCATTGAGGTCATTCTAAAGGGAAGTTCATGTTAGAAGTATCCTAAAACTAGCCCAATTGTTAATTCTAAGAAAAATATGAAATCAAGTCCTAAAATTCTAGGGAGTTTTCTAAGGGATCCTAAGAGGGTTAGGGACTTATGGTAGAAACGTCAGGGACTGAATCTAAAGGGAGAATCACTAAAGAAATTCTAAACCCTAATGTGTGCAAAGGGAAGCCCTAAAATGGAAGGTCATGGGAACCTAATCCAAAATATAACCTAAAGTCATCTAAAAATCATCCTAAAAATCACACAAGCTCCTTAACATGTCTATAACAAACCGGCAAAGAATCAAGTCCAAATTCTATACCAATTAATCATACAAAAATCAGCAAAAACATGAGGAATTATGCTAAAATTAAAGAAATAACAAAAATGGAAAAATACCAAATAAATGGAAAATTGCACAAAAATAACATCCAAGCATGCCAAAAAATCAGAAATAAAATCAGGAGCATCCACATATTTTTATTATATTTTTCTGATCAAAAATGAATTTAATATGAAATAAAATGATAAAAGCAATTAAAATAAATCCAAAATGAAATAACAGAAAAATAAAAGCCAGGAAACAAACAGGAGCGTTGGATCTGTGACTAAGTCAATCCATCTGATGCTCCAGGGCGTGCCAGCGCATTAATTAAACGCGGCATTTTCGGGAGTCAAAGTCCAAGTCTCAGAATAACTCTCGTGCGTACGATCTCATGACTAAGTCTTCAATTCACACAGATCCAATGGTTGTGGTTCATCGCTCTCGTTTGAACCTCAGATGGAGGGAAATTCTCAGGGCGGTGGTCCGGTGGCTGCACCACCGTCTTCTCCGGTGAGACATCAATTACAGGTCATGATAACAAGTCAAGTCTTATACCAATCTTCTCCATTTTCCACTCTGAATCCAAATACGCCATTATTTTCTCCTAGTTCTCACTGGATTTTAAAACACGATAGATACCAAAAAAACACCAAAATCTTGATCATCACCAATCTCACAATTAAGGCCATAGATCTCCTCCTCATTCATCATAGATCAACCTAAGTTATCTAAATCATGCTATCACTCCAAGATCAGGCAGTTACAAGTCTCAACAGAAATGGTGTCACACCTTGAATTGTCATCAAACTTCACAAAACCTATCCTAAAATGATCTAGTCTTCTTCCTAATGCCTAACCTTATTTCAATTCTATCTAAAACAGCCAGGATCAAGAGCAATCGTGAAAGTTACCAACCTGAGTTGTAGCTTGAAATTGGAGCAGCTACACTGTGATTCTTGCTCCAATCTTGTGCAGATTCGTTCCTTGATGAAGGATAAAGCTATTAGACACCTTGATTTGCTCTAAAATTCTCCCAATCTGAAAATACGATTTGCACTTTTGCTCTTGAAACTCAACCTCCAATCTCTGGTTCCAACTCCAAATGATCACCAACCCTGCACTGAATCTCCTTCTGAACTTATATAGAGGTGAATGGAAGGTTCTGGAGGCCCATGGAAAGCCCAAACTGTGATATCCAAATTTTCAATTTTGCTTGAAAACTCAAACATGGCATACACGATTCTGAGCTAGTTCCTTCTCCAAGAAGCTTCTCATGTATTGCTTATGGCCTGTTGAGAATGAATGGACATGATTGAGTCCTTGTTTGTATCCTATGGCCAAGACTTGAGGTGTAACTTCCTCATGAAGTAACAAAGTAAAACACCATGAAATAAACCTCAAATTGAAATTCCATTAATGCCAAAGTGTTCCAAATGATTTTTCTGATCAAAATGAGTACTCATTTGCCACTCATTGATCACTCATGATTTAATTTGAATTTTCATCTTTAATGCCTTTAAAAATGCCCTTTACCAAGTTCCTTCAAACCAATTCTTGCCCTAAGCCAAATCAAAGCCTCATGGATACATGGTTAAAGTTAAAATCCCATTTTGAGGAAGTTTCATGTTTAACAAAACTCCATTTGAAGTGTGCAAGATAGAGAAAATGACCTACAATGCCAAATGACCTATGATCTCACTTTCCCAAAATGCCCCTGACTTGTAAACCTCATAACTTGATTTCTACAAATTAGATGAAAGACTTCTAGTACAATTTGGAAATATAAGACCAAGATCTACAACTTTCATGTTGGCCGAAAGTTGAGGAGAAACATCCTTCTAGGTCAAAAGTTCCTTGGAAGTTGGTTGACTTTTGCAGACAAATTTCACATTCATCTGATGACCTGTAACTTGTCTGAGCCATAAGTTGAGTTCTATAAATCCAATCAAGGACTTATAATACTCAAATTAAAGCTAAGAACATACTTTAAAAGTTCCATGTTGTCCAAAAGTTGAGATGAAACTTGTATCTTGAGATAGGTGGTCTTGAAGTTTGGCACTAAATAGGGGATTTTACACTGAGAACGCTGACTTAGCAACTCCTCAAACTTTGAATTCTTCTTGAATTGATCTTGGAATAACACCTCATGTATCTCAAAACAACCTTCCATGATCACAATGACTTAGAAATAGGCTTTGATCCTCTTCAATAGCACATTTGACTTAGGGTTACTCAGATGAAAACCCTAATTGTAACACCTTCAACTGTGGCTCTTCACACTTAGCATAATGACTTGACTGAGCTCCACCATGACCCTCAAGGCACTCCATGAGCTCTATCCATATACCCTATCCATGATCAAGGCTTCACAACCCACTGATGGTCCTCATTGGGCCCCCAAGTTAGGAGATGAACCACATACCAACATCCAAACTTCTCAAGAACACAACCCACTTTCTGATGACTTTGGTGACCTCTCAAGCTTGAATAAGACCTCTAGATAGGCTCCTCTTGATATAAACCACAGTTGATCCCCTTCTAAATGAACAATTATATGCCATGCAAATGCTAAATCAATGATATGCTAATGCAATGAAACAAAAGCCAAGTAAGAAAAAAAAAAGGTTAGGCAAATTTTGGGGTGCAACAGCTGCCCCTATTCAAGCGGCTTGGACCTGACAGGGTGAAAAGCGAATGACTTTCAAACAATCGAGGTAAAATACGGTTGAATACCAAATAACCCGGAAATTTTCTAACCAAAGAAATGAACTGCAACAAACTTCTTGGGGAAAAATATCCAGAAAATTGAATTTGGTTGTTACGGCAACAAACTGATCAATCATCTGATACTGAACCTGATTTCAATATCAACCACCTATGTGACACCATAGGCATTGAATCCACATACTAGATCAACAACAATGAATCTTCGAGTATACGCTACAATAAGCGGGCACCGAGCAACAGGACCATATCAAAATACCATCCTTGATCTTCATCTCCGAAAAAACGGACAAGCACTACGTAAAGCGCAAATCGTCAATGTACTATCCTTGACCTTCCATTTTCGCAGAAACGGGCGAAGCAATAAATAAAAGTTCTAATCTGGAATCCGAATACTTGAACGAACAACTTCATGGGACCATCTCCGTCAATACGGGTAACAACTTCGTCAACACGGGTAACATCTCCGTCAACACAGGTAACATCTCCGTCAACACGGGTAACCTCTCTGTCAACATGGGTAACATCTCCGTCAACACGGGTAACCTCTCCGTCAACACGGGTAACCTCTCCGTCAACACGGGTTACATATCCGTCAACACGGGTAACCTCTTCGTCAACACGGGTAATATCTCCGTCAACACGGGTGTCGCTACTGCGAAAATAAGGTGCCGGCAATGACAAAAGAGGTATAAGACAAGGTCATCGCAACCATTGTCTGGATTCGGAAGTCGGTTACGTAAGGGGAAGGTATTATCACCCCTCACTTCCATCGTACTCGATGGGATCCATGCTTGTTGTGTTTATCTTACGGTTTGTTAAATATATCTACGCTAAAAGGTCTGGTCTGAAAAGAAAAGAAAATGACTCAGCAAAGTATCGCACTTTATGCCTACATATTCCCGTCTGGAACGAGAAATCAGAGTCAACATAGTTCGCCTAACTACGGGTGATGGGGGAAGGTTGCTCGCCAAGATATCGCATCTTGTGCCTACGTACTTTCATACAGCATGAAAGATCAGAGCAAACGTAGTTCGGGCTACGGAGAACACAGGTTTGTTCAGCTGTTTTTTTATCCAACTAAAGTTAACAATCAGTTCCAGCAGTTGGTGTTTGCAGCTCGACCTTTGGAGACTTAGGCTTTACCGTTTGCGGTAGAACTGAAAGTTAACAGAACTCTCCTGCTGAAAAAGTGTTTCCAAGGATTAGGGTCCAAGAGGACAAAAAGATGTTTGATCTTTGTTTTTTTTTTTTTTACGGAAGAAGTGTTTTTTAATTGTCTGTAGTTTGTACAACACTAGAGACTATGACTTAGGAGCGAATGCGTCGCATATCGTCCAAAGGACATATACTAAACACTCTAGACGATTGAGAGGTGACCGCTCAATCGTCATTTCCCAAGTAGCTTAAGGCTCGTAACGCGCTTGTACTAACTTGCCTTTATTATGTTTTTTACTGTTGTTTGAGATAAGAAGAGAAACATACTCTCTACAGGGAAACTGACTCGATCCTACAGTTATCATGCAATATTCGTCCTACGGTTGAGGTTAGAGGGGAAACTAATTAATGTTATCATGCATGGTTAGAATCCTAATGTCTGTCATAACTTCTCTTGAACAAGAGAATTCAGAGTTCCTAGGGGAGCATGGTAATGGAGAGCAAACAGTAACAAAAATAACTGTACAAAAAGATTACTGTAAAGATGCATGCAATGCAAGTGAGGGAGGAAATATGTGTGGGGCATAAGCCTCCACAAGCTCATCTCAACCTCAAGCCAAATATGAATAACTTCAAAGATAATAAAAGGAAATAAATGCAATCAAACAGACCACAAACCACACAGGCAAGGGAGCGGAGCTCTACCAAATACCAGCAAGCAAAGCCACACAGTAAAAATACAAGCAGAGGGAGAAACTCAACCTCTAATGCAATACAAGCAAGGGGAGAAGCTCAACCCTTAGGATGCTCTTAGGCCTATGATCATCTACATGAAGCCTAACACTAATGCAACACTCCAAGCAAGTCACATCAATACACATCAATACAGTTAAACAAGAAGAAAACAGACAAACAGGGAAAACAAGCCAACAATCTCCACCGCAGAGCAATCTTCTGGAAGCAATCCAATCCAAAGTCTGTAACTATTCTTCAAGTCCATACCAGCTTCAAGAGGAGGAAAGGAATTCAACAAGCAACCAAACAAGCTTCTATCCTATGGAAGGAAATTGGGTGTTGGGAGGCAAGGGTAAGTTCCACAGGAGCTTATCCCAGGCACTCAACCAACAAAAAGATCTTTGGGGAAACCTAAGGGTTTGGCTCCTTCAAGAGGCGTGCCATATTCCCCCCACAGGAGGGACTGTGCTACCTCAAGAAGGTTCCTAAAGAGGAAAGAATGAGAGAATTTTAGGAGAATAGAGATGAGAAGCAAGGTAAGTTCCACAGGAACCTACCACAGACACTCAACCTAATCCATTTCCTTTAGAGAGCTTGCTTAGACTCAACTCCAATGTGAAAGGCAGGGAATTCCTCCACAGGAGGAATTATACCCATAATGAAGGATCCTAATTAAGCAAGGAGTACTCGAAAGGGGAATTAATCCTAGGGAAATATCATCACCTACTTGAATCTCTAAAAAATATCAAATGTTATCACCTAATGATTACCTATTCTAAGGCGGATTTGCAAAATAGGGAACTAAGGGAAAATCAATCATAAAAAATCTAAATATAATACTACATCATCCTATATATGTCATCATTCCATGGTAGCAAAATCAGAAGCTAAATCTAAATCAAAATGCCCAAATTAAATCCAAAACTTCAAGGGTGCACCAAAGGAATTTACTAAAGAACACTCCTAAACAACTACCCTAAAGTCCTATTTAAAATCATCTAAAAAATCCAACAAAAATCACATAGCAACATTAACATGTAAACAGCCAGCACACAAAATTTCAAGATCAAACTCCATGCCATGAGAGAGAAAGAAAATCAACAAATTCAGAACAACATTATTTCATTATTAAAAGTGCACTAAAAGAGAAACCATGAAATAAATGGAAAATGTATGGAAAATTAAAATACAAAGCATGATAAAATCCTAAACATCTCAATCTATAATCACAAAATTTTCCAGAATTTATTTCCAACATTTACTATTTTTTTATGAATTAATCTAACAAGTATTAAAACAGAAAAATAAAGAAAAGAAATTAAAAACAATTAACATGGAAGGGGTTCAATCAGCTGGAAACACAAGGCTTAATGCGCCTGGGCCCAATGCAGGGGGTGTTAACAGCACATGGGCGCTGGGCCCAATTGAGTTATTAATTCAGTAAAACAATTCTCCTAATAACGTGACCAGGGGGTGTATTGAGCAACTATTTCATGTGCAATTTCATTTGGGCCTGCCAGGGGGAGGTGGTGATAGCGCAAACAACCAAGGCCCAACTCAAAGAATTAATCAACTCAGTTTTTTCTCAATTAATCAAAAACAACCACGAGAGGATTCAAACCCTCGCTCTTTATATTCACATAGCGCACTGAGAAGAACACTAATTGAAACAATGCGTTTGGGAAAGGGATTACGTGGCGCGCTCTTCATCACAGGAAATGTGAAATTGGTCTTCTCTCCCTCACGAGCGAACGGTGGAGATTTCATCTTCTTCCTTTTCAAATTCTGGCCAGAAACAGAGCCCGCACGCAGGTGCTGGAAATGCAGAATCCGGCGCGAACGGCCGGAGCTTCGCCGGAGAATTTCACGTCCTCCTATCTCTCTCAATATTCCACCAATCCAAATAATTCTTGAATGAAACTCGTGCGAAATTTCATGAGGATTCCAAATATCCTAATTAAATGATCTAAAACTCCAAGATTAAAGAACTTTAGGTCCTAACCGAAAATGGATCCAAGCTTAAATTGTCACTAATCCTCAAATTAACTGTCCAGAAATCATCTATATCCTATTTGCAACCAAACCACATGAATCTAAGCTAATGAAAACACATAAATTGAGTGCAATTTCAAGAAATGGAAACCTGGTTTTAAGCTTCGATTGTGGTGTTTCTGGCTTGAATCTTGCTCCCAAATCTTCCAGAATCACTCAATGATGATGATAGAAGCCTTTAGCACCTTCAATTTGATCAGAAACTTGCTTGAATTCAAAAAACGATTTTGAGTGGAAGATTAAAAACTCCAATGGCTCTCTCTCTGCTCAGCACGAATCAGTCACCAACCTTGCTTCTGATGAGTTCCTAAACATTTATAGAGTGATTTGGAACCTTCTAGTGGTTCAGCCCAGGCCCAAAATCAAAAATCCAATTCCAACTTTTCTCCAAAATGTCCAATATGGCCATGCACGAAATTCCCACTAAAACATGCTTGGGAAGCTTTGGTTAGCTTGCTAAACAATCCTTGAATGGAATCAGACCACAAAGAGCCTTCAATTTGCCTTGGTGAATGATTTGTGTGATGTAACTTATAAATGAAGAAACCTTATGAAAGGCCATGAATTATACTTCAAATGAAAAATCCAAAATTGCCAATGTCTCTAAAACATAATTTTTGATCAAATCAAGTACTCATTTGGCATATTTTGTGCACATAACCATTTATTTGAATTTTTCAACATTCAAACCTTTGAATTTCTTCTTTCTTCAAACCACTTCACACCAATCTTTGATATGAGCCAAAACAATTCATCATGAGCCTTTAGTTAACCTAAAAACCAAATTTTAAACAAGTTCCATGTTTAACAAAAATCCATTTGACATGTGCAAGTTGGAGATTTTGACCTATGATTGAAAATGGCCTATAATCTCACTTCCCCAAAATACCCCTAACTTGTAAACCTCATAACTTGAGTTCTACAAATTATATGGAAGACTTCTAATACAATTTGGAAAGCTAAGATCATGAGGAACAACTTACGTGTTCACCAAAAGGTCAGATGAAACCTCCTTCTAGGTCAAACGTAGCTTGGAAGTCAGATGATTTTCACAGACAAATTTCAGATGCATTTGAGGACCTGTAACTTGTATGGACCATAACGTGTGTTCTATAAATCCAATGGAGGACTTCTAGTACTCAAAATAAATCTAAGAGCATGATCTACAAGTTTCATGTTGGCCAAAAATGGAGATGAAACTTTCATCTTGACTTACATGGCTTGGAAGTTTGGCAATAAACAGGGGATTTTACCCTAGGAACCCTGACTTAGCAACTCCAACCACTCTTGATTCTTCTCAGCTTGATCTTGAAACAATCTCTCATATGCCCCATCCTATCATTTCATGATATCAATGACCTAGAAGTAGGCTTTGATCTTCTTCAATTCCTCATTTTGGCCTAGGATTAACCAGATGAAACCCTAGTGACACCAACTTCCACTGTGACTCTTGTACTTGCTACAAACATTTGATTAAGCTCTGTCTTGATCCTCTAGGAACTCCATGAGATCTATCCATATACTTTATACATTATCAAAGCTTTACAAACTCTGATACTCTTCAAATGGCTCCTCATGCTAGGAGATAAACCTCATACCAACAGATGAACTTCTTGAGAACCCAACCTTCTCCCTGATGATTATGGTGACTTCTCAAACTTGAATAACCCTCTAGCTAGGCTTCTCACTTGATCCCCTGTTAAATGAACAATGTTATGCTATGCAAATGCTAATGCAATGATATGCTAATGCAAATGAAACATAAACCAAGTAAGAAAAGGTTAGGCAAATTTTGGGGTGCAACAGCTGCCCCTATTCAAGTGGCTTGGACCCTACTGGATGAAAAGCGAACTCTGCTGGGTATATCAATCTCGACCCTCTGGGGATGACTTTATCCTACCGAATAAGTCAATCTTGAATTGCTGAGGATAATCTGATCCTGCTCCGATGCAATCCCAACTCTCTGGGGATAAAAACTTCAACTTCCATCTGCTGGGGATGAAAAGCAAATTTCGTCTGCTAGGAGGAATATGTTTCACATAGAGCCTGCTCCTGGGTTAAAGGACTATGGCTGGGGAACATGATCCCTTGGATATCTGTTGCAAAGGTGACGATAATGCCCCAGTCCAAATATTTCCACTTGAAAGGAAAACTTGCCACAAACCGACTTCGAGATGGCTTGCCCCTGACCCTGCGTCAATTTTTGGTAACCCCCGATAAAACAGAGAGGAACATTTCCTTCGCTTCTACTTTTTCTCTCAGCTCATGGGATCTTCGTAAAATCTTCCCCTAAAAAGGGCATTGCAATCTCCGTACCCTGATGGTTAGATATGAACTACTTTCGCGTTTCGAACCTCGAAGAGGTGTTTCAGATTAGTCGCCTTCTGATCAATAATAGTCTTCACGCTCTCTGGGTGGCTTGCCCCAGTCTTGCAATGACTTTGCCCCTGACTGGCCGATTCGTAGTAGTGCCTCTGATTACGAGAGATTTACCGAATCTTGACCTAATTGCCCCAGATCAAATGACTTTACTGGGGATCATTTGATACGGATGGCCACAACTTGACGGAGTATTCAGGCATTCTACATTCTATCCCGATCAAACTTTCCACTGCGGAAACTTCCTGCTGTCAAGCGCTTACTCGCGAGTAAAACATATTGTTCTGCATAAACGATATTAAATGCAATGCATATGACAGTTTTCAAAATCCAAGTCTGTTCACTGGAAAAATTTATGACATATTATGAACGAATCAATTATCAAAATGTCAAAATTAATACAACGCTGCAAGAGGAATCTGTTTCTTAAGAGTCAGTTTCGATGCGATCTTTACCGAAGTATGCTCTCGAACTAAACCTATTTCAATTAGGACTTTTTCAGGTTGTAACGTGGTGAGGTTCTCGGTTAACAAGAAAGGATATAAGGCTCAAAATTCTTTTTAACCCACCCATTCTCCTTGATGTTCTCCGATCCTATGTTCAGCTAATTCGACCTTAGCGCTCACCTTTCAAAGGTTGTATAGGAGTGATAGTTCAGGACATCACACATTCTTCGGAGTGACAGTCATTCACTTTTCGTCTTTCGGGACCTGGAGTCACACGACTTGTGTTTTCGAGGATTTTTCTTTTGCGATCCTTTTGCTTTTCGGTTCTTCTTGTTTTTTTCCCTAACTTTTTCCTGGATTAATTCCTTTGAATTTTCGATTTTACAGTCCAGCGGGATACCCTCATTTTTGCCTAAGTCACTTGTTTTCAGGATTCGACTTAGCGGGTTTTTTCTTTCTTTTCTCTTTCTCTTTTTCGAACAAGTCGTGTGACACTGGTTGTATGACTCGTTGAGGAATAATGTGACTATTTCACTCTTGACATTTAATCATTGTGGTTTTTTAGGCACGACCTCTAGAGGTGTAATTGATCCTCGAACAGATACTCCTTTTAAAATTTGGACGCTCGGTCAAATTAGCTAACACCTACCCTGCCCCTGGTTAAAAATTGAGGGTTTTTCGTTTTCAGAAAGAACTCCTACTAATAGGCTCAAAGGGGTTGACAAAGGATTATCTTCCTTATATCTCCGGTGTTTAGGGATTTGAAACAATGCTTGTACATCATCAACAAGTTTTATTTCAAAAGCATATATTCAGAAGCTCTGCGTCTTTCGATTTTCGTCATCCTCCCCGAATTCCACTTAAACAAGCGTTAGAAATAAATGAAAGCAATAGAGTGAACACGAATGAATTAATTCAAAACACGCATATTTATTTCATTATCAATATCGATTAACAAAACAACAAGTTTTACAAGTGAAAATTTGCAATTCTAACAGGAAAGAAACTACAAATGTAAAGAAATGGCATGGAAAAAAAACAGAAATTGCCGACTGCTGGGAACCAGGCTTTTCGAACTCGACTTGCTGCTGCACCAGCCATCTTCAGAGCTAATTGTCGAAGTCATCCTGATATTCCTTTGAACATCTGCTTTCAGTGAACTCTCTCATAACCTGAACTGATACACCCACTTGGAAGGATGAAGGAAGGTTGACACCCTGAGGCGTGATAGATATCCTGTTAGAGTCCAACAAGGTCTGAATTTGGCTTCACAGCACCTTACAGTCATCTGTTGAATGCCCCTGTGCCCCAACATGGTACTCACAGCGAGCGTTGGCATCAAAACCTGGGGGGTAAGGCGGGATCATTAGATCAGTCTCTTTCGGCACTATCAGCCAATCATTGATCAAATATGGCAGCAGCTGACTGTACGACGCCGGTAGCTGAGTGAACTGCCTTTCAGGCTTCTTTGGTCTTGGTTTGGCGTGTCGTCCCTGCTGATGGTGATACGACCGTTGATTCTGGAAGGGAGATGATGTCTGATGCGCGGCCCCTAGGGGTTGTTGACTTTAAACAGTCAAGACATCTGGAACTTGAGCCTGAGATAACAAGGATTCCTTTTGCTCCGAGGCGCTCATCCTCAGGCTTAGCCCCGGAATTGGCAAGAGCTGCGGGCACGGAGATTTAGAAGTCATAAATTGCAAGGCCTCCCTGGGGTCCGATGCCGTTTTGGGGACAAAAGTAGGAGTGTCCACCTTTTCTGTAATGCCTGGAATGAGACCCTCTATTAGACTCGTGTCGCCCGACGCGAACTTAATAGCTTTTGAGTCGATCAAGTCCTGAACTGCGTGCTTAAAAGCTTTGCAGTTCTCAATGTAGTTTCCGGGTGCCCCCTCATGGAAATCACAACGGGCGTTTGCATTATAGCCGTGTGGTAGGAACCCAGTTAGTGGATGTAATTCCGTAATTCGACCAACCGAAGCTGAAGTAAGACTGGCAGCAACTGAGCATAAGTCATGGGGATCGGATCGAAAGTTCTTTTAGCTGACATTACCTTTTGGGCGTTCCCCCTCTTAGTCACATGATTATCCCTAGAAGCGCCACGTTGAAGAGAAAAATTCAAAGCTCTTTGTCGCCTATTAGACATCGGAGGCTTATCAACCCTGGGCACAGGTTGCACATGCACCGGTTCCATAGACCCGAGTGGATTAAGCATCTTTACTGCAGTTTCAGGTAGCTGATCATTTTCTTTCCTGAGCACATCTTTTAACACCTCCATGATCAAGCCCACCTGGGTCTTCAGCCGATTGTTTTCATCTTTGAGTGCCTCATGCTCCAGACGCAACTCTTGCATGTTCCCCATAACCTGCCTCATCTGGCCTCGGACCTCACTCAGCTCTGCTCGTACCTGTTCCATAGCCTTGTGGGGACTTATGTGATCTTCCCGATCGGATCCTGAGATAACCTACATCAACAGAGGGTTAGGAAACACAGTCCGAGGCACCTGCTATGCAAATGATTTATGCAAATGCAAACACGTATCCATGCATTAGGAGGAAGTCCCCCTCGATTCTAGCTCCAAGACAAATAAAGTCTACCATCCAATCATGGAAAAGAAATCCTCATATATATATATATATATATATATATATATATATATATATATATATATATATATATATATATATATATATATATATATATATATATATATATATATATATATATATATATATATATATATATATATATATATATATATATATATATATATATATATATATATATATATATATATATATATATATATATATATATATATATATATATATATATATATATATATATATATATATATATATATATATATATATATATATATATATATATATATGAAAAGCCCGCGTGGGTAGCGTACAACAAAAGCAAAGTACAACTGAAGCAGCAACATGACCCCAACCAACAAGCCTGGTGGTGATCAGCCTATTAATGCATAAAAGGTACAAAGAAATACAAAGAGAGTCAAGTGCGGCCGTGGGCACAGAAATCCTCTAGTAACCTCTTCGTATCAGGATGGTCAGGCTGAGTGAGCAGGCCCTAAATCAACAGATCCCTTTGCCTGATGGCATCCGGGAGGTTCTCAGCAATGCTCTCACACACACCTTCTTCAGAATGGTTCTCCACCCTACTCCTTTTAGCGTCATCCCGGAGTTGATAATCCAGTAAGTTAGCTTTGATCTCAACTATCTTATGTTGGGCATCTCGTCGGAGTGAGGCTTCAGCCTCTATCTTCTTGTTTTTGGCCTCAACCTGTGCTTCCAATTGGATTATCTGCTGCTTCAGCTTTTCTTCCCTCTCTTTGTGGCTAGTCAAGGTACTATTCCACAGCTTCTCGTACTGGGTCAACTTCTAGTATACCTTATCTACATCCTGCTTCTTGGTGGTCAATACCCCGTGCACTGCCTTTAGGTCCAGCCCAAGACGCTCTCTAGAATCGGTCTCCTTGGTCAAGTTAGCGCCCAGGTGGTTGATCATCTCTGTCTGCCTCTTGCAGGTGTAGACGGCTTCACTCTTTTCTCTTGGGAGCTAGGCGATCTCATTTTCCAATTCTTCATTGGCTTTGACTAGGCCCTGAAGGTTCGTCCTGTTTGACAGGAGGAAAAGGCATCAACACTTTCGCTGCTCTGTTACGAATCCAGTCCACATAAGGAGGATAAGCTTGATTATTGCTTTTCCCTAATTAGGTCACTCCCTTTCGATGAACGTTGTTCCAAGCATGTTCAAACTTAACCAGATCATCCCCTTCTAATACACTAGTGAGGTACTGAGATTCCTGTACCTCTTTATCCTTAGGAGGGCCCCTCAAAGCATACCGGAATTGTCTGACAGTAACGGATGGATTGTAGTTGATACAACCCTTCCTACCCGCAAGAGGGACATTAGGAAAGCTCCCACAACTGTAAATAATTTCACTCCCCAGACGATCTCTATCAAACCAATCAATGTCTTCGACAGACAAGCTCATCAGTCGCTCTGACCATTCCTTCGTCTCTGCCGTCTTTATAAAAGGACCATCCTTCGGTAGATGAGTGACAAACCATCTGTAGAACAATGATGCACAACAGGACACACCCTTTCCTCTTCTATTTTCGTTCTTGTAGTGCACCAAATGGTACACGTCTCCGAGCAAGGTTGGGATTGGATTCTTTGAGATAAAGATGCGAAGAGCATCCACATCCACAAAATCTGGGATATTGGGGAATATCATGATACCATATATGCACAGGGCCAAGATAGCCTTGAATGCCACCCAACATTCCTTCTTGGCGTAGTGTCGGGCTCTCTCAGCTAGAAAAGGTAGTGGGAATCCCCAGGCTCCATTTCTCTTGACAGCCTTTCCTTCTAACTTAGAAACATCAATATGCAGAGCTTGAGCAATCTTAGCCAGATCTGGCTCCTGATCGATAGGCCAAAAGGGTACCTGAGCAAAAATGGGTATCTCCAATAGGACGGAGAACTCTTCCAAAGTGGGGGCTAGCACGTAGCTCGGAAATGTGAAGCAACGCAGTGGGGGATCATAAAACTGAAGTAGAGTCTGAAGTCCATTCAATTCATACACCGACAGTTTGCACACAACACTGAGCAGCTTCCCATAGGTTCTTTTGAAATCTCCCATCACTTCTTTACCAGGTAGGGAAATCAAACCCCTCAGAGTAGCAATATCCGGAGTAGGAAACTTGTAGGCCAAAGTTCTTCTCACACTGGGCTCCATGATGGACACAGAAAGAACAAGATTGCTAGAATCGAAGGGGAACTGCACACCTACAACACAGATACGTGTTAGATGCAATGTGATATGAAAATGTAAATGCAGATACAAAATGCAGCAGGGGATCAAGTGTCGTGTTGTGCTGTGCTGTGAAGTGGCAGATCATAATTTTGTTTCAGCAAGAAAATACCACACTCTGATAGTAAAGGCATACTGAAACCCACAAAACTGATTTACTGACAAGAAAACCAGGTTGTCTGAAGGTTACAATTTCCTGCAATAAACCCGACCCCGCTCACTAGTATGCACCTAACCACTGACAAAGGTACGACATCCTATGCGTTCATCTGCGTCACATACTTTCAAGAAACAATGATACGATACCCAGAAGGTGTGGCATCATCATCTCTTGAAGTGGCCTCACTTAGCTGAATCACAAATGATCGGTCCCCAGAGTCGACAATCCTAAGATCTAAAATCCTTTCAACGACCCACTGGGCTGGAAATGGAAATCATCTCAAAGAACCTCGTCTGAGTGCAGATTTCATGGGAACTAGTGCATGCCTAACATACAGGTTCACCACAAATCTGCGTTTAAAGCTATGTATATACTCAAGCCTGGGTCTGGCTTATCACTCATTAGAGCCCCTTCCCACAATAGCATAATAATAATAACATCATACTGAAAATAAAGTTCGGAAAGTAAAAAAAGCGATAAATAAACATAACCCAACAGGTAGACACACAAGCGCTAGGAATGACTCGCACAGGGAATCGTTGGCTTCCCCAGCAGAGTCGCCAGCTGTCGCTACTGCGAAAATAAGGTGCCGACAATGATAGAAGAGTCACCACCTTTTATTATTTATCCCTCAGAACGGGAAAGGAATCGATCGGAAAAACATGACGAAAAAGGTATAAGACAAGGTCATCGCAACCATTGTCTGGATTCGGGAGTCGGTTACGCAAGGGGAAGGTATTATCACCCCTCATGTCCATCGTACTCGATGGGATCCATGCTTGTTGTGTTTATCTGACGGGTTTGTTAAATATATCTACGCTAAAAGGTATGGTCTGAAAAGAAAAGAAAATGACTCGGCAAAGTATCACACTTTATGCCTACGTATTCCCGTCTGGAACGAGAAATCAGAGTCAACGTAGTTCGCCTAACTACGGGTGATGGGGGAAGGTTGCTCGCTAAGATATCGCATCTTGTGCCTACGTACTTTCATATGGCATGAAAGATCAGAGCAAACATAGTTCGGGCTACGGAGAACACAGGTTTGTTCAGCTATTTTTTTATCCAAGTAAAGTTAACAATCAGTTCCAGCAATTGGTGTTTGCAGCTTGACCTTTGGAGACTTAGGCTTTACCGTTTGCGGTAGAACTGAAAGTTAACAGAACTCTCCTTCTGAAAAAGGGTTTCCAAGGATTAGGGTCCAAGAGGACAAAAAGATGTTTGATATTTGTTTTTTGTTTTTTACGGAAGAAGTGTTTTTTAGTTGTCTGTAGTTTGTACAACACTAGAGACTATGACTTAGGAGCGAATGCGTCGCATATCGTCCAAAGGATATATACTAAACACTCTAGACGATTGAGAGGAAACCGCTCAATCATCATTTCCCAGGTAGCTTAAGGCTCGTAATGCGCTTGTACTAACTTGACTTTATTATGTTTTTTACTGTTGTTTGAGATAAGAAGAGAAACAGACTCTCTACAGGGAAACTGACTCGATCCTACAGTTATCATGCAATATTCGTCCTACGGTTGAGGTTAAAGGGGAAACTACCTAATGTTATCATGCATGGTTAGAATCCTAATGTCTGTCATAACTTCTCTTGAACAAGAGAAGTCAGAGTTCCTAGGGGAGCATGGTAATGGAGAGCAAACAATAACAAAAATAATTGTACAGAAAGATTATTGTAAAGATGCATGCAATGCAACTGAGGGAGGAAATATGTGTGGGGAATAAGCCTCCACAAGCTCATCTCAACCTCAAGCCAAATATGAATAACTGCAAAGATGATAAAAGGAAATAAATGCAATCAAACAGACCACAAACCACACAGGCAAGGGAGCGGAGCTCTACCAAATACCAGCAAGCAAAGCCACACAGTAAAAATACAAGCAGAGGGAGAAACTCAACCTCTAATGCTATACAAGCAAGGGGAGAATCTCAACCCTTAGGATGCTCTTAGGCCTATGATCATCTACATGAAGCCTAACACTAATGCAACACTCCAAGAAAGTCACATCAATACACATCAATACAGTTAAACAAGAAGAAAATAGACAAATAGGGAAAACAAGCCAGCAATCTCCACCACAGAGCAATCTTCTGGAAGTAATCCAATCCAAAGTCTGTAACTGTTCTTCAAGTCCATACCAGCTTCAAGAGGAGGAAAGGAATTCAACAAGCAACAAAGCAAGCTTCTATCCTATGGAAGGAAATTGGGTGTTGGGAGGCAAGGGTAAGTTCCACAAGAGCTTATCCCAGGCACTCAACCAACAAAAAGATCTTTGGGGAAACCTAAGGGTTTGGCTCCTTCAAGAGGCGTGCCATATTCCCTCCACAGGAGGGACTGTGCTACCTCAAGAAGGTTCCTAAAGAGGAAAGAATGAGAGAATTTTAGGAGAATAGAGATGAGAAGCAAGGTAAGTTCCACAGGAACCTACCACAGACACTCAACCAAATCCATTTCCTTTAGAGAGCTTGCTTAGGCTCAAATCCAATGTGAAAGGCAGAGAATTCCTCCACAGGAGGAATTATAACCACAATGAAGGATCCTAATTAAGCAAGGAGTACTTGAAAGGGGAATTAATCCTAGGGAAATATCATCACCTACTTGAATCTCTAAAAAACATCAAATGTTATCACCTAATGATTACTTATTCTAAGGCGAATTTGCAAAATAGGGAACTAAGGGAAAATAAATCCTAAAAAATCTAAAGAAAATACTACATCACCATCCTATATGTGTCAACATTCCATGGTAGAAAAATCAGAAGCTAAATCTAAATCAAAATGCCCAAATTAAATCCAAAACTTCAAGGGTGCACTAAAGGAATTCACTAAAGAACACTCCTAAACAACTACCCTAAATTCCTATTTAAAATTATCTAAAAAATCCAACAAAAATCACATAGCAACATTAACATGTATACAGCCAGC
The DNA here is from genome assembly GCA_963859935.3 of Lathyrus sativus. Classification (NCBI taxonomy): domain Eukaryota; kingdom Viridiplantae; phylum Streptophyta; class Magnoliopsida; order Fabales; family Fabaceae; genus Lathyrus; species Lathyrus sativus. Next base: position 58,776,571 of record OZ012736.1, on the reverse strand, counting down.
ACACAAAATTTCAAGATCAAACTCCATGCCATGGGAGAGAAAGAAAATCAACAAATTAAGAACAACATTATTTCATTATTAAAAGTGCACTAAAAGAGGAAATATGAAATAAACGGAAAATACATGGAAAATTAAAATACAAAGCATGATAAAATCCTAGGAATCTCAATCTATAATCACAAATTTTTCCAGAATTTATTTCCAACATTTACTATTTTTTAATGAATTAATCTAACAAGTATTAAAACAGAAAAATAAAGAAAAGAAATTAAAAACAATTAACATGGAAGGGGTTCAATCAGCTGGAAACACAAGGCTTAATGCGCCTGGGCCCAATGCAGGGGGTGTTAACAGCACATGGGCGCTGGGCCCAATTGAGTTATTAATTCAGTAAAACAATTCTCCTAATAACGTGACCAGGGGTGTATTGACAACTATTTCATGTGCAATTTCATTTGGGCCTGCCAGGGGGAGGTGGTGATAGCGCAAACAACCAAGGCCCAACTCAAAGAATAAATCAACTCATTTTTTTCTCAATTAATCAAAAACAACCACGAGAGGATTCGAACCCTCGCTCTTTATATTCACATAGCGCGCTGAGAAGAACACTAATTAAAACGATGCGTTTGGGGAGGGGATTACGTGGCGCGCTCTTCATCACAGGATATGTGGAATTGGTCTTCTCTCCCTCACGAGCGAATGGTGGAGATTTCATCTTCTTCCTTTTCAAATTCTGGCCAGAAACAGAGCCCGCGCGCAGGTGCTGTAAATGCAAAATCAGGCGCGAACGGCCGGAGCTTCGCCGGAGAATTTCACGTCCTCCTATTTGTCTCAATATTCCACCAATCCAAATAATTCTTGAATGAAACTCGTGCAAAATTTCATGAGGATTCCAAATATCCTAATTAAATGATCTAAAACTCCAAGATTAAAGAACTCTAGGTCCTAACCGAAAATGGATCCAAGCTTAAATTGTCACTAATCCTCAAATTAACTGTCCAGAAATCATCTATATCCTATTTGCAACCTCACCACATGAATCTAAGCTAATGAAAACGCATAAGTTGAGTGCAATTTCAAGAAATGGAAACCTGGTTTTAAGCTTCGATTGTGGTGTTTCTGGCTTGAATCTTGCTCCCAAATCTTTCAGAATCACTCAATGATGATGATAGAAGCCTTTAGCACCTTCAATTTGATCAGAAACTTGATTGAATCCAACAAACGATTTTGAGTGGAAGCTTGAAAACTCCAATGGCTCTCTCTCTACTCAGCACGAATCAGTCACCAACCTTGCTTCTGATGAGTTCCTAAACATTTATAGAGTGATTTGGAACCTTCTAGAGGTTCAGCCCAGGCCCAAAATCAAAAATCCAATTCCAACTTTTCTCCAAAAAGTCCAATATGGCCATGCATGAAATTCCCACTAAAACTTGCTTGGGAAGCTTTGGTCAGCTTGCTAAACAATCCTTGAGTGAAATCAGACCACAAAGAGCCTTCAATTTGCCTTGGTGAATGATTTGTGTGATGTAACTTATAAATGAAGAAACCTTATAAAAGGCCATGAATTATACTTCAAATGAAAAATCCAAAATTTCCAATGTCTCTAAAACATAATTTCTGATCAAATCAAGTACTCATTTGGCATATTTTGTGCACATAACCATTTATTTGAATTTTTCAACATTCAAACCTTTGAATTTCTTCTTTCTTCAAACCACTTCACATCAATCTCTGATATGAGCCAAACCAATTCATATTGAGCCTTTAGTCAACCTAAAAACCACATTTTAAACAAGTTCCATGTTGAACAAAAATCCATTTGACATGTGCAAGTTGGAGATTTTGACCTATGATTGAAAATGGCCTATAATCCTACTTCCCCAAAATACCCCTAACTTGTAAACCTCATAACTTGAGTTCTACAAATCAGATGGAAGACTTCTAATACAATTTGGAAAGCTAAGATCATGAGGAAAAACATTCATGTTCACTAAAAGGTCATATGAAACCTCCTTCTAGGTCAAAAGTAGCTTGGAAGTCAGATGATTTTCACAGACAAATTTCAGATGCATCTGAGGACCTGTAACTTGTCTGGATCCATTACTTGAGTTCTATAAATCTAATGGAGGACTTCTAGTACTCAAATTAAATCTAAGAGCATGATCTACAAGTTTCATCTTGGCCAAAAATGGAGATGAAACTTGCATCTTGACTTACATGGCTTAGAAATTTGGCACTAAATAGGGGATTTTACCCTAGGAACCCTGACTTAGCAACTCCAACCACTCTTGATTCTTCTCAACTTGATCTTGAAACAATCTCTCATATGCCTCATCCTATCATTTCATGATCTCAATGACCTAGAAGTAGGCTTTGAACTTCTTCAATTGCTCATTTTGGCCTAGGATTAACCAGATGAAACCCTAGTGACACCAACTTCCACTGTGACTCTTGTACTTGCTACAAACATTTAATTGAGCTTTGTCTTGATCCTCTAGGAACTCCATGAGCTCTATCCATATACTCTATACATTATCAAAGCTTTACAACCTCTGATACTCTTCAAATGGCTCCTCATGCTAGGAGATAAACCCCATACCAACAGACGAACTTCTTGAGAACCCAACCTTCTCCCTGATGATTATGGTGACTTCTCAAACTTGAATAAGCTTGTGGCTAGGCTTCTCACTTGATCCCATGTTAAATGAAAAATGCTATGCTATGCAAATGCTAATGCAATTATATGCTAATGAAAATGAAATATAAACCAAGTAAGAAAAGGTTAGGAAAATTTTGGGGTGCAACAACGGGTAACAACTCCGTCAACACGGGTAACATCTTTATCAACATGGGTAACATCTTCGTCAACACGGGTAACATCTCTATCAACACGGGTAACCTCTCCGTCAACATGGGTAACATCTCCGTCAACACGGGTAACCTCTCCAAAGGTTTAATCCATGGGACCTTTTAATGCCGACGTAACAGCAACCCGAGGAAAACTCTACTGGGGAGATTCTGATGTCAACTGCTAGACACTTACTTTGACAACAAGTAACGACTTCAACGGTCTAATCCCTGAAACCTTTTAACGCTGACGTAACAACAATCTGAGGAAAACTCCGCTGGGGAAGAAGAGAAACTTAATCAAGCAACTCCACTAAAGGCACACATGATAGGACGAACGTTATCATCACATATTTCATGTCAAGAATTTGAATATTCGAAAACCATCCTGAACAAGAATTCCAATCACCTGCAGGGAAAAACACCTGAAAACACAGAGGTAACCAACCTGGCTTATGTTTCAAAATGAATATGTTTGAGAAATGGCGTAATGCTCCATACGGCATGGAAATGCTACGCGTTTGGGTAGATGCTATGCACGATGCAAATGCAAAGAGGCGCTCCAACAAAATAAATGTTGGAGAAACGAAACCAAACTTCCGCTGGGGGAAGAAACAATCCTGTTGGGGATATCTCGAAGTATCCAGAGTTACAAATTCTATAGAGGATGATCAGCCTATTGGAGGAAAGACAACCTGCTGGAGACCAGGAAGAACAATCCTACGCGGGGATGATCCTTACAAACCATCGACAACCCGGTTGTACTCTGTGAGGACTCCACTGGGAATTAAATGTACATACGACCAACTGCTGGGAATGCACATCACTGCCTGACCGCTGGCTAGCTTGCATCCAACTCTTCTGGGGATAAAACGCGACTTCCATCTTCTGGGGAGGAATAAGGTCACCTAGAGCCTGCTCCTATGTTAAGGGACTCCGGCTGGAGAAACACGACCCCTTGGCTGTTTGCTTCGACAGTTATGACCCTACAAAATATGAACGAAACAAGACAATTCTACACAAAAGGAACTATCTTGGTCAATATCCGTGACAATTGTTCAGTTAATTCCAAGTTTTAACAATTATTGACCAAGGCCTGCAAGTTTATGCACGTGCAAGTTTATCAAAAACATCGACATTTTCCACAAACAAATAGTAAAAGTTAAAACAAGAAACAAACATCAAGTACTGAATAGTATGCATTTATTGATAACGGGCCTATAAATAGGCAAAGTTTTTACAATGGATGCAACTCCTGAAAAGAGGAAGCTACAAAAACAAATACAGATATGTACAGAGGTACAAAGAAATTTGTATACATGTCGGCAACGTGGTACAGACAAACACCATGAGTTGATCCTCCTATGACACGCCTGACTCTGACGCTTTCCCGATACTCCGTCCTCGGAAGATATTGACTTGTACAATCGACCCTCAGGTACTCCCAAACCACTAAGCGATGCAGTATCACACTCGGACCACAGTCATTTGCTTTTTCAATCCCTAATTTTTGCCTGAATCGCCCTTTGCGGGTTTTTAATTCACCGGGATACCCTTTTTTGCCAAAGTCACCTTTTCAGGTTTTCGACCTTGCGGGTGTACATCTTTTCAATTTTTATCCCTAATTTTTGCCCGAACCATTTCTTTTTTCTTTTTGGTTCGCCGGAATGCCCCATTTTTGCCTGGACTTTCTTTTTTCTGTCCAGCGGGTCTCTTTAAGCAAAATATTTTTTAACTGCGTCCGAGTTAACAGGGGATGTAAAATCCTCGCCATCCATGACGGATAACAATAAGGCTCCTCCAGAGAAGACCTTTCGAACGATATATGGACCTTCATAGCTGGGAGTCCATTTGCCCCTGTGATCTGATTGTGGTGGGAGAATCTTCTTCAGCACAAGCTCGCCCGTCTGAAAGCTTTGAGGGTGCACCTTCTTGTCGTAAGCTTTCTTCATCCGGCTCTGATATAACCGACCATATGCGATAGGTGCAAGTCTATTTTCATCCATCAAACTGAGCTAATTCAATCTATTCTTTATCCACTCTGCCTCATCGAGTTGGACATCGAGCAAAACTCTCAAAGAAGGAATCTCAACTTCCAATGGTAGGATAGCTTCCATACCATACACTAGTGAGAAAGGTGTTGCCCCGGTTGATGTGCGTACCGTCGTACCATAACCGTGTAGAGCGAAGGGCAACATCTCGTGCCAGTCTTTGTATGTTACAACCATCTTCTGAACTATCTTCTTGATGTTCTTATTGGCAGCTTCGACAGCACCAATCATCTTGGGCCGATAGGGAGACGAGTTATGATGCTCGATCTTGTAATTCTGGCACAATTCCTTCATCATATTATTATTCAAGTTTGAACCATTGTCAGTAATGATTCTTTCGGGGATTCCGTATCTGCAGATGATGTCCTTTTTGATAAACCGGGCTACTACTTGCTTTGTAACATTAGCGTAAGACGCTGCTTCAACCCACTTGGTGAAGTAATCGATAGCTACCAAGATGAACCGGTGTCCGTTGGAGGCAGTGGGCTTGATCTTTCCAATGATATCTATGCCCCACATGGAGAAAGGCCACGGGGACGCCATAACATTCGAAGGGCTTGGCGGCACATGAATCTTGTCTACGTAAATCTGGCATTTATGGCATTTTTTCGCAAACTTGAAATAATCTTTTTCCATCGTCAGCCAATAATACCCTGCTCGTAATAACTTTTGAGACATAGCATGTCCGCCGGCATGCGTGCCAAAATTTCCTTCGTGGACTTCCTCCATAAGCAGATTAGCTTCTTTCTCATCCGCACATCGCAATAACACCAAATCGTGATTTCTCATGTATAGAACACCATCTCGATTCCAGTAGAAATTGCCAGCCAATCTCCTAAGAGTCTTCTTATCGCGGTTGGATGCCCCAGTCGGATACTCCTGGTTCTTTAGGAAATTTTGGATATCAAAATACCACGGCTTGCCATCAGAAGCTTCCTCAATGGCGAATATGAAAGTGGGCCTATCAAGGCGAGAGATAACTATTCTGGGAGCCTCATTCCAGAAGTTAACTTTGTACATCGAAGACAATGTCGCAAGAGCGTATGCCATCTGATTTTCTGCCTGTGGCACATGGTGAAACTCTACTCTGTCAAAGAGAGGCAACAACCTCCTTGCAAAATTCATGTACGGTATCAGATTAGGCTGACGAGTTTCCCATTCTCCCTTGATCTGGTTTACGACTAGCGCGGAGCCTCCATACACATCAAGATTTTTAATTCTCAAATCAATAGCTTCCTCGAGACCCATAATACACGCCTCGTATTCAGCCTCATTATTGGTAACTGGAAATGTCAATATGGCAGTGAACGGGATGTGCGTCCCATGGGGAGTCGTAATGATTGCCCCAATTCCACTTTCGTACGAATTAACAGCCTCGTCAGAAATCAATTGCCATTGGGAACTCCGTTCAGGACCTTCAACATGCAACGACTCCTCGCAATCTTTCATCTTTAGGTACATGATATCCTCGTCAGGAAAATCAAACTTCATTGGCTGGTAATCCTCTATTGGCTGCTCGGCAAGGTACTCTGACAGAACGCTACCCTTGATAGCTTTTTGCGAAACATACTGAATATCGTACTCTGTCAGTACCATCTGCCATCGGGCAATCCTTCCTAAAAGAGCCTGTTGTTCGAAGACATATTTAATCGGATCCATCTTCGAAATCAGCATGGTTGTATGATTTAGCATGTATTATCTCAGACGTTTGGCAGCCCAAGCAAGTGCACAACACGTCTTTTCGAGCATTGAGTAACGGGACTCACAATATGTGAACTTTTTACTCAAGTAATAGATTGCATGCTCTTTTCGTCCAGTCTCGTCATGTTGACCGAGAACACAATCCATGCTGTTCTCAAGAACCATCAAGTACATGATCTGTGGTCTTCCGGCTACTAGGGGTATCAATATCGGAGGTTCCTGCAAGTATTCTTTTATTTTTTCAAACGCCTTTCGAAAATTTTCATCCTAGACAATCGCCTGATCTTTCTTCAACAGTTTAAACATTGCTCACATGTGGCTGTGAGATTAGATATGAACCAGACAATGTAGTTCAACCTCCCCAAAAAGCCACGAACCTCTTTCTCTATTTTTGGCGCTGGCATTTCTTGTATAGCTTTTATTTTTGCAGGATCAACCTCAATTCCTCTTTCACTAACAATGAACCCCAACAGATTTCCAGATCTCATCCCGAAGGTGCATTTATTAGGATTCAGCCTCAGCCTGAATTTCCTAATCCTCTCAAACAATTTCAGAAGATTCACCAGATACTCTTCCTCCGTCTAGGATTTGGCAATCATATCGTCAACATAGACTTCGATCTCCTTATGCATCATGTTATGAAAGAGTGTTGTCATAGCACGCTGATATGTCGCCCCAACGTTCTTCAAACCAAAGGGCATCACCTTGTAGCAGAACGTTCCCCACGGGGTAATGAAAGTTGTTTTCTCCATATCCTCCGGTGCCATCTTAATCTAGTTATAGCCTGAAAAGCCGTCCATGAAGGAAAACACAGAGAGTTGAACAGTATTGTCGACCAATACGTCAATATGAGGAAGCGGGAAGTCTTCCTTAGGGCTCGCCTTGTTCAGATCCCGATAATCAACGCACATCCGTACCTTACCATCTTTCTTTGGTACAGGTACAATATTGGCGATCCAAGGAGGGTAAGTTATAACTGCTAGAAAACCAGCGTCCCACTGTTTCTGTACTTCCTCTTTAAACTTTACAACCATATCTGGTTTCGTTCTTCTAAGCTTTTGCTTGACTGGCGGGCATTCTTCACGCAATGGCAAGCGGTGGACCACAATATCAGTGTCTAACCCAGGCATATCCTCATAAGACCAAGCAAAGATGTCACTATACTCTCGAAGCATCTCGACAAGTCTCTGCTTGATATCGCTTTGCAGCACAACCCTTATCCGGACATTCCTGACAACTTCTTCGGAACCCAAATTAACGACCTCAATTTCCTCCTGATGAGGCAGAATGACTTTCTCTTCTTGTCTCAAAAGTCGAGTCAGCTCTTCTTGTAAGTCGTCGTCCTCAACAATCTCTTCCTTGAAGCCAGTCATATGGAGTTCTTGATCGGTGTCATCTGAAATATGGATCCTGCAAGATAAAGGGTTAAATGCTTCAAATGATATGCAAATGAAGCATACAACCACATTGCCATTTTATTGTAAAACAAAAAGCAGAAAAACAGGGATCACAAAATTTGCATGAGAAAAACGCCTTTATTTGATGATCAAAGCAAAACAAACACATAAACAAGTAGGCCCTGAAATAAAATCACTACGCCCCGAGTAGGACATAGGATTGTACAATAATAGAAAAAACAAGGCATTATTGTTTAGTCGTCACTTGAATAAAGTCCTGAATAGACCAGTTGCATAGACTTTGTCCTGGCTCGCTGGGCTTGATCCATGAATCCATGTCACAGTCACTATCTTCATCTCCACTGTCAGACACAACATTAATCCTTTCAAAACTAACTCCTCCTAGAGTAAACACAATCGACCCTTTGAATTTTGGCGCGCTCTATGATGAAGATGACGACGACGGGCGATACCCTAAGCCAAACTTGTCCTGCTTAACATTAATCTCCAGAACTTGACCCCAACCTTTAGTCTCCCCGGCCCGAACTACCGCCTGGGCTTCTCTGTATGAAGACATAGCCACCTCTGGTCCATTGCTTATGACAGGAGACTTGTCTCTGATCTGCACCCCCTCAAAAGCTTGGCATAATGTCTCATGGATCTCGCCATCCACTTCGACATATTTGAATGACGGCAGGTGACTTACCAAGATATCTTCTTCCCCACATACGGTGACAATGCTACCACCGACCATATACTTGAGCGTTTGGTGCAACATAGACGTTACAGCCCCTGCAGTGTGAATCCAAGGTCGTCCAAGCAAACAACTATAAGCTGGCTGAATGTCCATGATGTAAAACACAGTATCAAACACCTATGGACCGACCTGGATTGGTAAAGTCAATTCTCCAAATACGGACCTTCTAGTCCCGTCAAAAGCTCTCACCACCAAGTCACTTGGCGTGCATATTATGCCTCGGGTATCCAGCTTCAACAGTGCCTTCTTGGGCAACACATTCAAGGACGCCCATTGTAAACAAGGACATGAGACATAACAGTGCCCCTACACTCAACTGAAATATGCAACGCACTGTTGTGGTTGCGGCCCCTGGGTGTTAAATCAAAATCTATAAATCCAAGGCCATGCCCCGCGTTCACGTGCGCAATCACTCCTTCGAGCTGATTGATGGATATCTCCTGGGGTACATAAGCAGTGTCAAGAGCTTTCAGCAAAGCGTTCCGATGAGCTTCGAAACAATGCAACAATGACAAAATCAAGATTTTGGAAGGCGTCTGCTGCAGATGATCAACAATTTTATAATCACTTTTCCGAATTAATCTCATAAATTCTTCCACATCTTTAGTCAAAGACTCTATTTCCTTCTCTTGAGAAGCTCCTCCTTCATTGAATTTACCTTTCCGTTTGGCAATTCTCTCACCTTCTACTTCTGGTGACGTGAAAATTCTACCACTGCGGGTTATGCCCCCTGCCCCCACAAGGTTATCAACTGACCCAACCGGCGGGCTTTCCAGGTTAATCTTTTCTCCATTGCAGTAAACTTCCGCCCCATAGTTCCAAGGGATAGCTTTAGTGCTTTCATATGGAATGGGTCCAGCTTTGGTTATGGTGATGGTCGGCCTTTTGGGAGGCGCCGATATCGTGACAGTCTTAAACGGGATCGTAACTGTTGCAACTTCGCCCTGTTTTTCAGCTATTGCCTCAACAGGCTTCTCTTCAGAGGTACGGTCGAATTGCAGCGTTCCTTCATCAATCAGACTTTGAATAACTCTTCTTAAACTATCACATCCCTCAGGCCGGGCTAAACAGTCAACACAATCTGCATCACAACCAGGGAGAACTCCCCCTTTCAGCAACCTGCTCTTTACACAGCCCAAAGGCGTCTTTAATTCATCTACATTCATAACCAAATTCATAATGGCATCTTCCAAGATTACACCCACCTGTGCAGATCCGTGAGACGACATCGTATTTTTCTCAATGTTGGGTGCCTCATTACCAATGTTTATAGCTTTACTATCTATCAAATCCTGCACTTTGTGCTTGAATGCATGACAATTCTCTATGTTGTGACCGGGTGCCCCGGAGTGGAATTCGCAATGTGCATTGGCATCATAACCAAAGGGAGGCGTGCCCTTCAGCGGAGCTAACATCCTTTTCTTAACAAGCTGCAATTGTAATAGAGTTTGAAGAAGCTGAGCATACGGCACTAGGGGCACATCAAATACTCTTTTCATGACCCTATCTCTATCATGAATTCTCCTTTGAACAGGATGTTGCTGTCTCTGCTACTGCTGCGACTGTTGTTGCTGTTGTTGAGGTACGGGAATTGTCACACTAGCAATCTGTTGCTGACGGTATTGGTTTCGACCTCTACCTCTTCCTCGGGAGCTGTATACTGAATTAGTATCCCCCTGCTTCTTATTCCCAAAAACCTTTTTACCACCTCCAGCTGAGGTTGATTCTCCTGCTTAAATCTTACCAATCTTGACGGCGTTCTCTATACATTCTCCCAGGAGTATCATATCAGAAAAACTATTCGTCGTACAATTGAGAAGCCTGTCATAATACAAACCAGAGAAAGTGCCCACAAAAAGATCCACCAACTCACGCTCTACCATGGGTGGGTGCACCCTAGCTGCAAGCTCGCGCCACCTCCGGGCGTACTCTTTAAAACTCTCGCCATTCTTCTGAGAAAGATTTTGAAGTTGGACCCTGTTTGGCGCAAGGTCGCTGTTATACTGGTAATGCTTTACAAAGGCCTCCGCCAACTCCTTCCAGCTACCGACCTGAGTGGGCTCCAACCCCATATACCATTCCAATGACGGTCCAGACAAGCTATCCTGGAAAAAATGCATCAACATCTTTTCGTCATCAGAATAGGCAGACATTATATGATAATAAGACCTTACATGAACTCTTGGGCAAGTATCCCCCTTATACTTGTCAAAAATAGGCGCTTTGAACTTGAGTGGCACCCTCAAGCCAGGAACCAACCCCATATTAGCCATGTCCAACCCCATGGAATTCTGATTGGCAAGACCTCTCACTTGTTCCTCCAACATCTTGAACCTTCGGTCATTGTCTGTGGGCATCTCAAGATCCCTGCCCGGTGGAGGGAAAGCATCTTCTTGACGATCCTCGCCCCAATGAGAATCCCCATTATCATACCCAGCATAAGCAGCATTAGGACCGAAGCCATTATGATTGAACCTGGGACCATACCCCACATTACCAAAGCCCTGATTGCCAGCACCCGGCTCAAAACCAGCGTTGTAGGCACCCATCCCAACGCCGTTGTTGCTTGCGTTGCCAAAACCTGCATTGCCAAAGACCTAATTGTCATAGCCCTGATTGCCACCAATACCTACACCAGTGTTTCCAGCACCAACACCAAAACCAGCATTCCCAGTTCCAACATTAAACCCAGCATTTCCAGCTCCGACATTTCTGTTGGTTTCCACATGTCCGTTACCATTACGAGTCACATTCCCATTCCCAGCCCCATTACCGTTCTCAGTGGTATTGAGGATGACCACCGTTACAGCATCACCCGCTCGGGGAGTCTCGCCATGAGGAGGATCAGTAGCAACCCCGCCATGTAGCACACCGTTACCATCGACTCGTGTAATCAGAGGCTGCACTAGAGTCTGAAGCTGCTCCTAGCCCTTGGCCATAGTTTCCATAACCTGCATGAACTGCGCAATCCTGTCGCGCATCTCCTGCATCTCAGTTTGCATTTGATCCATAGCTTTCTTGCAGTTACCTCTTGTAGAGTAGCGATGAATTCGCTGATCGGAAAGCCTGAAACCTGCATCGACAGAGGGTTAGAGAAACAGCCCAAGGTACCTGTTATCCAAATGATTTATGCAAATGCAAACGTGTGTCTGTGCTTTAGGGAGATTTCTCCCCCGATTCTAGTGCCAGAGTGCCAGTGCTAATAATAAGAAATCTGGATCCAGTCATGGAAATAACATCTCGTATATATATAAGGCCCAACAAGGCAGCATACAATGTCACTGAATACATGGGGAATCAATAGCATGACCTCGACCAACAAGCCTGGTGATGGTCAGCCTACAACAATGATCAAAAAAATATAAAGGGTTACAAAGATAGTCAAGTGCGACATCGAGCGTGAAACTCTTCTAGCAACTCCTTCGTTTTGGGATGATCAGGCCGAGTGAGTAACCCTTTGACAAGTAACTCCCTCTATATGATGGTACACTTGAGACCTTCAACAGAGTCTTCCCATGCTCCTTGGCCAAAACAATCCTCTAACCTTCACTTCTTAGATTCAAACATCTGATTGCGATCTTTCAGGTTAGCGATAGCCTTGTTTATCATATCTTCAGTGGCATACCTACGAGCAGTTTCCTCATCAAACTTCTTCTCGCCGGCCCTCAACTGAGCCTTCAATTTGGAGATCTGCTGTTTTAGTTTGTCTTCCCGCTCTTTGTTGCTGGCTATAGTGGCATTCCACTGCTGGTTGAATTTGGAGATTCTCCGGTATGCCTCATCCAGGTTCTGCTTCTTGGTGGCAAGCACATCGTTGACGAACTTGAAGTCCAAACCCAAACGTTCACGCTCAGCTATCTGTTTGGTCAAGTCCGTGCCTAGCCGGTTCACCAACTTTGTCTGCTTTTTGAAGGAGTGGACGACTTCATTTCTCTCGCTTCTAAGTTGTACCAGCTCTTTCTCAACCTCCTCGTTGGTCTTTTTCAGCTCTTCCTTCTCAGCTAACACCTAATTGTATTGTTGAATCGACATTGTGGTAGGCTCTTCAACCACTGGACGGCGCTCATGCTTAGCTGGTGGAAAAGGCATCCCTATTGTCTCTGCCCTGGTTCGAATCTAAGTCACATAAGGAGCATAAGTCTGGCTATTGCTCTTACCCAACAATGCTTTCCCTTGTTTGCTAACGTCATTCCAGGCATGTTGAAGCTTGGCTAACATGTCCCCCTCTAGGATCCCTGTGAGGTACAGAGATTCCTGTACCTCTTCGTCTTTTGGCGGACCTCTCAAAGCGTACGCAAACTGTCTGACAAGTAAAGAGGGGTTGTAGTTGATGCATCCTTTTCTTCCAATCAAAGGCACGTTAGGAAAACCACTGCAGCTGAATATGACTTCGGTTCCCAGCATATCCCGATCAAACCAAACAATGCTCTCTGCAGACAAGACCCATCAAGCACTCAGACCACTCAGCTGTGGCTGCAGATGAAGCAAAGAGACCCTTCTTGGGCATGTGGCTGTCAAACCATCTGTAGAGTAAGGGCACACGGCATGATACATTTTTACCCCTTCTATTTTCGTTCTTGTAATGGGAGGAATGATAGACATCACCAATCAAGGTAGGAACTGGATTCCCTGATGCGAAGATATGGAGAGCGTCCAGGTCTACAAAGTTCGGCATGTTGGGAAACAAGATAATACAATAGATGCAGAGGGAAAGAATGGCGTTGAATGCGATCCAACAACCATCTTTAGCAGTGAAAATCCAGGAACCCCGTTCCAACTGGTCAGAAGCAATTCAGAAGCATCTAGGTGAAGAGCAACAGCTAGATTAACCAGATTAGGCTTAGCATCCATGTGAACAAATGGCATCTGATTCCTAACCGGTACACCCAACAACTCAGCATACTCTTCTAAGGTAGACACAAGAATGAAGTCCGGAAAAGTGAAGCACCTCAACGGGGGGTCATAGAACTGTAGCGAGGCATACAACCCATTCAACTCATATATCGAAGGTTTACGAACCAGACTGAGCAACTTCCCATACGATTTCCTGAATTTCCCTCTCACTGTATCATCTGCCAAGGCAAGCAAACTAGACAGCAGAGCAACATCTGGGGTAGGGAGCTTGTAGGCCACATTCTTGTTCAAAGATCCCATGCTAGCAGAACTGAGGGCAAGAATTACCGGAACCGGGGGATAATATATGCACCTGCAACACAGACACACGTTAATGATATGCAAATGAGTATGCAAAATGCAAAATGCAATCATGCAACAGGGGATCAAGATTGTGCTGTTGAGGAGACCGAGGCTCTGTTTCAACACAATCACAACACTGCTCTGATAATACAACCCTGAAGTGGACCAATAACTATGCACTGTCGAGAACAACCACATCTCTGATGATAAAAACCCTCTAATCCCAACAATACTGATTCACTGTTAAGAAAACCAGGTAGTCCAAAGGTTAAGGTTTCCTGATATAACCTGACCCCGCTCACAGGTATGAACCTAATCACAGACAAGGTATGGCATCCTATGCGTTTCCCAGCGTCACAGACTTTCAAGAAACGATGATACGATACCCAAGAAGGTATGGCATCATCATCTCTTGAAGTGGCCTCACTCAGCTGAGTCACAAATAATCGGTCCCCAGAGTCGACAATCCTCTAAACCAATAACCCCTCAAGCCCAAAGGGCCGAAAAAGAGGTCAACCGGGAGAATCTCGTCTGAGTGTGGATTTTGTGAGACACTAGTACATGCAAAGCATGCACGCGCCCACTACTTTCCACAACTAATGCTAGGTATAATCAAGCCTGGGTCTGGCTTATCACTCATCAGAGCCCTTCCCCACAACAGCACAATAATGATATCATACTGAAAATAAAATGCGGAAAGTAAAGTGCGATAAATAAATCCAATAGATAAAAACGCAAGCGCTAGGATTGACTCGCATAGAGGATGGGAAACGGTCCCAGCATAGGGGATGGGAATATTCCCCAGCAGCTATAAGTCCCCAGCAGAGTCGCCAGCTGTCGCTATCGCGAAAATAAGGTGCAGGCAAAACAGAAGAGTCACCACCTTTCGTTATTTATCCCACGGAAAGGGAAAGGAAACGATCGGAAAAACCTGACGAAAAGGTATAAGACAAGGTCATCGCAACCATGTCTGGATTCGGGAGTCGGTTACACGAGGGTAAGGTATTAGCACCCCTCACGTCCATCGTACTCGATGGGATCCACGCTTGTTGTGTTTATCTGACGGGTTGGTTTTATCTATCTACGCTAAAAGCTGGTCTGAAAAGAAAAGAAAATGACTCGGCAGAACACAACAGTTCTATGCCTACGTATTCTTGTCTAGAACGAGAAATCAGAGTCAACGTAGTTCGCCTAACTACGGGTGAAAGGGGGAAAGTTTGCTCGTCGAGATATCGCATCTCGTGCCTACGTACTTTCACACAGCGTGAAAGATCAGAGCAAACATAGTTCGGGATAACAAGACCACAGGTTTGGTTCAAAAGTGTTTTACTCAAGTAGGGTTAACAAACGATTCCAGTAGTTGGTGTATGCAGCTCGCTCGACGGAGACTTAGGCGTTTACCGTTTGCGGTAGAACCGGGAGTTAACAGAACTCTCCTTATGAAAATGGTTTCCAAGGATTAGAGGTCCAAGAGGACAAAAAGGGTTTGATCTTTGTTTTTGAAGTCTTTTAAAGAAGAAGTGTTTTGAGTTTTGTTTGTAACTCATGTTGCACTAAAGACTTCGACCTAAGAATGAATGTGTCGCATGTCACCCAAAGGGTACCATACTAAACACCCAAGCTGTTGAAAAGAAGCTCTCCAACAACCCTTTCTCAAGTGCTTAAGGCTCGTAGCGTACAACACGTGTTAATCTTTATTAAGTGTTTTAAAGATGTTCGCAGATGAGAAGAGAAAGGACGCACTAAAGAGGAACTAATCCAATCCTAAAGTTGTCATGCAAAGTTCATCCTATGATTGAGGTTAGGAGGGAACTACCTAATGTTATCATGCATGGTTAGAACCCTAATGTCTGTCATAACTTCTCTTGAACAAGAGAAGTCAGAGTTCCTAGGGGAACATGGCAAAAGAAAGCAACAACAAAAGAAATAAATTGAAAAGAAATAACTGTAAGTAAAATGCATGCAATGCAACAATACAAGTAGAAGGAGACAAACTCAAATTCTAAAGCAAGCAAGAAAAATCCACACAAAGCACAGGCAAGGGAGACAAACTCAACCTTCAGCCAACAAGCAAAGCTAAGCAGTAACAGACAAGCAGAGGGAGACAGACTCAACCTCTAATGCAGACAAGCAAAGGGAGCCAGGCTCAACCTTTCAATGCACTTAGGCCTAGAACCAACTACATGAAAGCCTAGTCTAATGCAACACACCACACAGTCACACAAGTATAGTCAAGCAATCAGAAAACACAGAAAATAAGCTGCTCAACAGCAAAGCAGACTTCTAGCAGTAAAACAACCCAACAGTCTGTAGTTGATCTCCATGCCCAAGCTATCTTCAAGAGAAGACTTCATCTTCAAGCTTCAAATGATCCACCAAGAGAGATGAGAATCAACATCAAGATCAATGCATGATGATGCGAAGCATGATGGAAACTAAGGGAATCCATCATGGAACTCAACCATACATCTGAGATAGGCATCCTTAAAGGTTCTACCTTTTGTGGTATGCCACACATCCTTCCAAAGGAGGGATGAGGCTTCCACATAGGGACCTTGCATCATAGGATGGGAATGGAATGCACACAAAGAAAACCATGTTTATGAAAGAAGGAAACAACTTCTAAGGCTCTACAAAACCCTAATTCTACAAGCTTAAAGAAAGCTACTAAAAGGAAATAAAAACACAAAATCAAGCACTACAATTAAGCACACAGAAGCTCTAACAAGTCTAAGCCACTATCCAAAAGGAACGGGAAATTTATTTCATGCTATGGGTCACCATTGAGGTCATTCTAAAGGGAAGGTCATGTTAGAAGCATCATAAAACTAGCTCAATTGTTAATTCTAAGAAAAATATGAAATCAAGTCCTAAAATTCTAGGGACTTTTCTAAGGGATCCTAAGAGGGTTAGGGACTTATGGTACAAAAGTCAGGGACTGAATCTAAAGGGACAATCACTAAATAAATTCTAAACCCTAATGTGTGCAAAAGGGAAGCCCTAAAATGGAAGGTCATGGGAACCTAATCCAAAATAGAACCTAAAGTCATCTAAAAATCACCCTAAAAATCACACAAGCTCCTTAACATGTCTATAACAAACCAGCAAAGAATCAAGTCCAAATTCTATACCAATTAATCATACAAAAATCAGCAAAAACATGAGGAATTATGCAAAAATTAAAGAAATAACAAAAATGGAAAAATACCAAATAAATGGAAAATTGCACAAAAATAAAATCCAAGCATGCCAACAAATCAGAAATAAAATCAGGAGCATCCAGATATTTTTATTATATTTTTCTGATCAAAAATGAATTTAATATGAAATAAAATGATAAAAGCAATTAAAATAAATCCAAAATGAAATAAAAGAAAAATAAAAGCCAGGAAATAAACAGGAGCGTTGGATCTGGGACTAAGTCAATCCATCTGATGCTCCACGGCGTGCCAGCGTATTAATTAAACGCGGCATTTTGGGGAGTCAAAGTCCAAGTCTCAGAATAACTCTCGTGCGTACGATCTCATGACTAAGTCTTCAATTCACACAGATTCAATGGCTGTGGTTCATCGCTCTCGTTTAAACCTCAGATGGAGGGAAATTCTCAGGGCGGTGGTGCGGTGGCTGCGCCACCATCTTCTCCGGTGAGACATCAATTACAGGTCATGATAACAAGTCAAGTCTTATACCAATCTTCTCCATTTTCCACGCTGAATCCAAATACGCCATTATTTTCTCCTAATTCTCACTGGATTTTAAAACACGATAGATACCAAAAAAAACACCAAGATCTTGATCATCACCAATCTCACAATTAAGGCCATAGATCTCCTCCTCATTCATCATAGATCAACCTAAGCTATCTAAATCATGTTATCACTCCAAGATCAGGCAGTTACAAGTCTCAACAGAAATGGTGTCACACCTTGAATTGTCATCAAACTTCACAAAACCTATCCTAAAACGATCTAGTCTTCTTCCTAATGCTTAACCTCATTTCAATTCTATCTAAAACAACCAGGATCAAGAGCAATCATTAAAGTTACCAACCTGAGTTGTAGCTTGAAATTGGAGCAGCTACACTGTGATTCTTGCTCCAATCTTGTGCAGATTCGTTCCTTGATGAAAGATAAAGCTATTAGACACCTTGATTTGCTCTGAAATGCTCCCAATCTAAAAACACGATTTTCACTTTTGCTCTTGAAACTCAACCTCCAATCTCTGTTTCCAACTCCAAATGATCACCAACCCTGCACTGAATCTCCTTCTGAACTTATATAGAGGTGAATGGAAGGTTCTAGAGGCCCATGGAAAGCCCAAACTGTGATATCCAAATTTTCAATTTTGCTTGAAAACACAAACATAGCATACACGATTTTGAGCTAGTTCCTTCTCCAAGAAGCTTCTCATATATTGCTTATGGCCTGTTGAGAATGAATGGACAGGATTGAGTCCTTGTTTGTATCCTATGGCCAAGACTTGAGGTGTAACTTCCTCATGAAGTAACAAAGTAAAACACCATGAAATAAACCTCAAATTAAAATTCCATTAATTTCAAAGTGTTCCAAATGATTTTTGTGATCAAAATGAGTACTCATTTGCCACTCCTTGATCACTCATGATTTAATTTGAATTTTCATCTTTAATGCCTTTAAAAATGCCCTTTACCAAGTTCCTTCAAACCAATTCTTGCCCTAAGCCAAATCGAAGCCTCATGGATACATGGTTAAAGTTAAAATCCTATTTTTAGCAAGTTTCATGTTGAACAAAACTCCATTTGAAGTGTGCAAGATAGAGAAAATGACCTACAATGCCAAATGACCTATGATCTCACTTTCCCAAAATGCCCCTGACTTGTAAACCTCATAACTTGAGTTCTACAAATCAGATGAAAGACTTCTAGTACAATTTGGAAATATAAGATCAAGATCTACAACTTTCATGTTGGCCAAAGGTTGATGAGAAACATCCTTCTAGGTCAAAAGTTCCTTGGAAGTTGATTGACTTTTGTAGACAAATTTCACATTCATCTAATGACCTATAACTTGTCTGAGCCATAACTTGAGTTCTATAAATCCAATCAAGGACTTATAATACTCAAATTAAAGCTAAGAACATGCTCTACAAGTTCCATGTTGGCCAAAAGTTGAGATGAAACTTGTATCTTGAGATAGGTGGTCTTGAACTTCGACACTAAACAAGGGATTTTACACTGAGAACCCTGACTTAGCAACTCCTCACACTTTGAATTCTTCTTGAATTGATCTTGGAATAACACCTCATGTATCTCAAAACAACCTTCCATGATCACAATGACTTAGAAATAGGCTTTAATCCTCTTCAATAGCACAATTGACTTAGGGTTACTCAGATGAAAACCCTAATTGCAACACCTTCAACTGTGGCTCTTCACACTTAGCGTAATGACTTGACTGAGCTCCACCATGACCCTCAAGGAACTCCATGAGCTCTATCCACATACCCTATCCATGATCAAGGCTTCACAACCCACTGATGGTCCTCAATGGGCCCCCAAGTTAGAAGATGAACCACATACCAGCATCCAAACGTCTCAAGAACACAACCCACTTTCTAATGACTTTGGTGACCTCTCAAGCTTGAATAAGACCTCTAGATAGGCTCCTCTTGATATCAACCACACTTGATCCCCTGCTAAATGAACAATGCTATGCCATGCAAATGCTAAATCAATTATATGCTAATGCAATGAAACAAAAGCCAAGTAAGAAAAAAAAAGGTTAGGCAAATTTTGGGGTGCAACACAAGGTAATCTGGTAAAATACTCCCTTTGATATATTTCTAGGTGACGTATTAGATGTCGTACTCGTATAACAACATATGCCAAGGGGCAAGTCTCCCAGTCTGAGGAGGCTTTTCAAAAATATACTTTATTAGATCCATTTTCAAGATCAATAAAGTAGTATGACAGATCAAATATTGCCTTAGACGTCTAGCAGCCCATGCTAAAGCACATCAGGTCTTCTTTAAAAGTGAATATCAACTTTCACAATCAGTAAATTTCTTGCTTAATTAGTAAATGGTGTGATTTTTACGTCCAGTCTCATCGTGTTGGCCCAACACGCAACCCATTGATCCTTCTAGTACAGTCTGATACATGAATAATGGTCTTCATGGAACATGCAGAATCAAGGTAGGAGGTTCTTGTAGATAAACCTTAATCTTGTGAAGACTTGATGATAATCAAAATTCCAATCAATAGTCTGATGCTTGTAAAGCAATTTAAAGATAGGTTCACCCGTGGAAGTCATATTGAAAATAAACTTGGAAGTGTAATTAAGGCATCCAAGAAAGCCTCTGACTTGTTTATCAGTTTGTGGAGCTGACATTTCTTGAATAGATCGACCTTTATCAGGGTCCACCTTAATTCCTATGTTGACTAACAATAAGACTAAGTAATTTTCTAGATATAACACCAAAGGTACACATTGTAGGTTTCAGCCTCAACTGGTACTTCCTGAGTCGTTCAAACAGTTTCAACAAATGATCTAAGTGATCCTCTTTGCTTTGAGGCTTGGCAATAATATCATCGACATACACCTCAATTTCTTCAGACCAAAGGCCATAAACTTATCACACTAAGTTCCCCAAGAAGTAGTAAACTTAGTATTTTTTATAACATTAAGATTCATCTTGATCTGGTTATAACCAGAGAAGCCATCCATGAATGAGAAAACTGCGAAGCAAACGGTATTGTCCACAAGAGTGTCAATATATGGTAGAGGGAAATCATATTTTGGACTTACCTTGTTCAAATCCTAATAATCTACACACATTCTGACTTTACCATCTTTCTTCGACATAGGTACAATGTTGGCCAACCATTCAGGATACTTTAATACTGTCAGAAAACCTGCATCAAGTTGTCTTTTAACCTCATCATGAATCTTCAGATCTATATCCGGTATGTTCCTTCTGAGCTTTTGTTTCACAGGCTGGCGTTCTGGTCGAAGCAGCAATTTATGAACCACTATGTCTATGTCTAAACTGAGCATATCCTGATACGACCACGCAAACACATTAGCATACTCTTTTAGAAGCTTCACCAATCTTTGTCTGATATGTACCCCAAGTGTAGTACCAATATTGACCTCTTTCTTTTCTTCATCAATGCCAAGATTAATGACATCCACATGTTATTTATGTAGTTGTAGGTTTGTGTACTCATACTTAACCAATTTTTCCAGTTCATCAGGAATCTCATAATCTTCATCATCCTCATCAGCAACTTGGTAGATGGGTGAATAAAAGTCAAGAGTGAAAGCAAGGTCATTGGATTCAACAGGATTTGGGATGGTTCTGCATGTTTGAAATGATTTGATTTATTAAAATCACAAAGGCAAATGCAAAAGAAAAAAAAATGTTTTTTTGGTAGTTTTGAAGGATTTCCATTTTCTTTTAGAAGTAAAAGCAACAAACAGTAATTGAAACGATGAGAATTTAACAAAATGTATTCATTGGTTATAACAATTTAGAAAGCACGGGGGCCCTACAAAATAATCCAATAGCTTTAGGCACGGCTATGAAATTTTAAAAATAAAAAAAAGACATAATATTACTTTGGCAAAGGAATAATCATTGGGATCTCTATCGCTTCCCAATTGTCTAATGCGACATCACATTGAAACAATAAATGGCTCACATCTTCATCTTCAATGCCTTCATCAACAGCGTTGACTTGGAAGCCTCCACTGGTGAATACCTCTCGGATAGTCTTCGGACATCCTTTAGTATAGGTTGATGCTCCATTATGAGTTGGTTTATAACCGAACCCATGGAAATCTAACTTTGTCTTCACTTCAATGATCTCTCCCTAGCCTACAGGAGTGCTTTCTTCGATAGTTGATCTCATACTCTGAGCTGATGCAAAATATGGACTACTTTTAACCATCGGTTCCTCGATTTCCAACAGTATAACATTGGATATCTCGAGCGCTTGGAAAGAAGTTTCTAAAGTGTCCTTGCCAGCCTCGATATATATGAATGAAGACAAAAAACTCACCATCAAATTCTTTTCACAACGAACGATTACTAACTTGTCATTGGCGACAAACTTCATATTCTGATGTAATGTGGAAGTTATAGCGCCAGCAGCATGAATCCACGACCTTCCCAACAAACAACTGTAAGTTGGGATAATATCCATCACCTGGAATGTGATACCAAAAACATATGGCCCTATTAAGATTTGCAGCTCCACTTCCCCAATTACAGTTCTTTGAGAGCCATCGAAAGCTTTGACAATCAATGATGTATGTCTCATTTCTACCCCTTTGTATGCAAGCTTTGCAAGTGTTCTCTTGGGCAGAACATTCAAAGATGAACATGTATCAACCAATACTCTAGCCAGAGCATTCTCTTGACATTTCACAGACACATGCATGGTACAATTGTGATTTGAACCTTCTCTTGGTAACTGCTCATTTTCGAAGCTAAGGGTGTTGCAAGTAGTAATGTTCACAATTACAGTATGTAATTGGTCTACCATAATGTCTCGAGTAACGTGGGCTCGAGCCAAAAACTTCTATAAAGCAACTCTATGAGCAGAAGAGATCATCAAGAGAGACAGGATGGAGATTTTTGACAGTGTCTGGTGAAGTTGGTCAATAACCTTATAGTCACTTTTTCTGATGATTCTCAAGAATTTTGCATCTTGATCATTCAAGACTAACTCTTTATCCTTAGTCAGTATAGCATAAATAATTTCCTTTTGAGGAACTTCATTCACTTTGGGCTGATAGATACGACCACTATGGGTCATCTTGCTTGCCCCAACAATATTTGTCACGTCTTCATGAACACCATTCACATCTTCCTTCGGGATAACCTTTCCAGACTCTTGATCAATTACAGTTACATCATACTTCCACAACATAACTTTAGTATCTTAGAAGTGGAATTGATTGGTTTTCTGAATAATCATTGGTCTTGGCTAGCTGACAGGTGGATCAACAGGCTTTGCAATATTGAAAATTGGCTTCGGCACATTGAAAACAAGCTTTGCAAAACTTGATTCAGGCTAGTTGAATATTGACACTTTATCATTCGACTTAGGAAAATTAAAGATAGGTTTAATCACTGACACCTCATATCTCTTCCCCTTGCTACCCACTTGCAGGAATCCAATATCAATCAGATTCTGAATATCTATCTGAACCAACAAACATCTTTAAGGGTCACTAGCACAATCTTCACATTCTGAATTACAATCTCTAATCAAACCAGCCTCTACTAAGTTCATATGAAAAGCTCGGAGTGGGGTTCTAATCTCAGCAACATCAAGAATCAAAGTCTCATTGGATGCATCTTCAACAACATTAACTTTCCCATGGATGGGCAAAGGATTGTTCTTAACATTAAGTTTAGAATCAACAAAAGATAAAATCTTCTTCTCCATCAATTCCCTTACAATATGTTTCAAAGTAACGCAACCTTCCAAACCATGGCCTGACGCGCCCTCGTGAAATGGACAATGAGCGTTTGGGTTGTAAAAATATGGAAACGGATCAGGAGGCAGACCCAAAGACCCTGTAGTTATCAAACCTTGTTGCACTAATGAAGGGTACAACTCGGTGTAGGTCATCGGTATATGAGGAATAAAAAGCTTCACATTCTGCCTTCTTACGAGACATTATGATGAGGAGCCTGGCTCCTTTGTTTTTGCTGATATGTGGGAGCATTGGACGCTCATTAAGAGGTTGGCTGTTGTTGAGCCGGTTGGTAAATAGGCGATTGCGGTACAGGTGGGTACACAGGAGCTTGATTATAGAATGTAGGGGTAACAACAACCACATATGGTTGTTGACGGTACTAAACATGATATACACATTGTTGAACATGGCTCTGCTGTGGTTGTTGGTGATGCTTCCAAGATGGATTCGACTTTCTGCTTGACATTACAACATTGGTTTCTCCCTCTTTTTTCTTATGGAAATTGTTGGAGAATTTCTTCGCATTGTTATTGTTGTTGCTTGAGCTACCCGCTCCACTAGTTATCTTTCCATTATTCATACCAAGCTCGAATTTAATGCCCACGACCATAATATCAGAGAAGTTAGCTGACACACTACTGATCAACCTTTCATACAACTCAAGTTTCACAGTATCAACGAACCAGCCAGCTAGTTCTTTTTCAGTTAAGGGTGGCTCTACCTACGAAGTTGTTTCTCTCCAACACTGCGCGTATTCTTTAAATGACTCAGAGTTCTTTTGTGTCATACTCAAAAGCTATCTTCTGTCTGGAGCAAGATCCATATTATACTTGTAATGCTTAATGAAGGCATTTGATAAGTCTTGGAAGATGTGGATACGAGACTGATCCAGAATTAAGTACCATTTGGCAGAGGCACCCTTCAGGATACCCTGAAAGCAGTGAATCATCAGCTTGTCATTGTTAACATATGCATCCATCTTTTTGTAATACATGATCAGATGGGTTCTAGGGAAAGTATCCCCCTCATATTGGTCGAAACATGGAGTCTTGAACTTCGGCGGAATAACCAGCCCAGATAACAAACACATCTTTCTTGCATCAACCCCAAATATCTAGTTACCTTCCATGGCTCTCAGTATTTTCTCGATAGTTTAAACATTTTATTTCAGCCTTTCATGGCGCTCACCCCCTCTTCAAACATGTCAAAAATTTCATAGAACTGATGTGGATCATGAAAGATGGGATGCGCTTGCGTTTGCACGGCAGCGGGCGTAAATGTAGGAATTGCTTGAGGAACTTTAGATGTTAAAGGAACAGTCTGCTGGAGCATCTGTTGAGTGGTTTGCACTATAAATGGTGGTGGTACAAAACTAAAAGAAAGAGCATAAGGAGGCAAACTGGTGGTGGGAGCTGTTACAGGCGTAGGTTCTATTGTTGTGTTGACGATTTCAAAAACCACGATGGTTTGGGTGTCCATCTTTGCATGATGACATGTAACATCTCCATAATCTGTTTCACACTCCCTCGCAGGTCTTCCAGTTCATCACTAACTCGTTCAATCTCTTGATTCTGCTCCGCCATTCTTCTACGAGCTTGGGCCCGAGCGTTGTAAGGGTGTAGATGATTTAGTGTGGATAGTCTAAGGATGAGACAACAAGATGAGCCAAGACAAAATGAAAGCACATGCAATGGCACGAATAAATGGAATGTGATGCTAATGCAAACTAGAAAAATATTCAAGGAACTCAAAATCATATTCGTAAAAATTATAACAATGGAGAAGATGACTTTGGAATAACAAAAGGTTCATTTCCTTAATTGAACTGAGGTTTTACAAACATTAATACACCTCCAAGAGCCAAATACAAAATAATCCAAATACAATGCAACAAAATAAAGGATACTAGGAGCCTAATCCTTCTAAAGAGAGGAACCTTCCCCTTCATGAGATACCTTCCACGTCAAAGAAGTCGGAGGAAAGCTAGACCTAGCAGCTGGCACCGGTGATACGCGAGAGGAAAATTGAAATTCTGGTATGCAGATCTCATATGTTTGAAGAACATTGATCTCTGCTCAACAAGGGCGAGGACAGACCATGACCAATTTAAATTTCTTTAAATTGTGCCAATGTCATGACCAACGTCATGACGTCTATTGTGACATCTGCAGGCTGACATACCTATTTATCTAACCATTTAACTTGTGCAGAATTGTAAATGCAGAAAGATAAATAACACCAGTAATTGTTAACCCAGTTTAGTGCAACATCACCTACATCTGGGGGCTACCAAGCCAGGGAGGAAATTCACTATTAGCAGAATCAATTCAAAGTCAAACAACCAGTTTGCACTTCTCACTTAATCTCTACCCAATGACACTTCAACCTAAAGACACTCTAGACCTGAGTATACCCACTCACTCCCCCTCAATCATAACACAGTGATACACAATTACATAACAGTTATGGAGATACACTTCAAACACACACCATGATCTTGCTTCAGAACTTTGATCAAGTGAGACACACTCTTGCTTAAACGCTTTGAGTGACACAATGAACATAACAATTCATACATAATAACCAAAGCAATTATATAACCTACAATTGCTTGGCCCACAAGGAATCCTAAGACTCATAGACACACGTGACGAGCAACCTCTTCACTTACAAATATGTCTACCACAATGTATCAAAAGATACAAAGGGTGACTTACACACAAGGGACTTTCAAACCCTAGACCTTTATTTTACACTCTGGTTTTTCTTGATGTGAGTGCTTGCTTTCCTCTGCTTCTGCTCCTCCTTTTATAGCAATGCATACTGGGCTTGGGCTGCACCAAAGTAACAAACATTAGGTTTAACAAAGTAAACCTGATTTCCACTGATCAAGGTGCTGTCAAATTGGGTCATGATTCTGCCTAGAATCTCGTCTGAGATGACCAAGGAACCCTAACAGGTTTCTTGAAATTTAGCCTGAGTTATATCATGTAGCATAATAGAAAAACAAACCCTGAACGTATGATGCCATACGATCAGTGTCATGACATTCAGTATGACATTCAGTTTTACTTCCTCTTAGCTGACCAGCTTGCCCTGTTGAACACTTCTGCTGAATCTTCTTCATGACAGTAGAAACAAATGTTTTATAGTTCCCTAAAAGTATCAACGATCCTTTTTGTGAACACCCATTAAATCTGCACTTTGTTTATAACAAATCTCTTTGGCCTGTACATAATGATGTGGAATATCCAAAAGGACCAAAACACTTCTGTCAAGAGATATACCATAGCAGCCCCTGCTGTACCAGACATGATGTCATGCCATTCAATACGACATCCATGACAGCAGTTCTGTCATCAACTCCTTCTGCATCCATGACATCAGTTCTGTCATCTACTCTTGTTAGCTCCTGCTGCACATAGCTCCTGCTGCACCAGATGTCGTGATATTGGTAATGACATCCTGTTTACAACACATGACAACAGTTCTGTCATTAGCTCCTGCTGCACCACTACTTCTGTTGCTTCTCACACATGACAGTAGTTCTGTCATGACGGCAAATGGATGTCGTGATGGATGTCACGACATTCTGCATGACATTCTTATTATAACACTCCACAGCAAGTCTGTCACCACAGCAGATGGATATGTTATAATATGCTGCTTAACATTAGTGCAGGATCATGTTTTACCAAAATTTAGCCAATCCTAGAGCCATAGAACCTTGGTACTAACAATCTCCCCCTTTGGCAAATTTTGGCTAAAACACCCAAACACCTTATCAGGGCAGCATTAGTAGTTTTTCCAGCCTCACACTATCATGCCCCCTTGATTGTTGCAACAGATAACAACACTTTACTCCCCCTTGGTTTAGTCAAAAATTGACAAAATTTTGAGTAAGTTTCCAACCATCCAGTCATCACACAATCTCTTAAGAGATACACAACCTGCTTGATCCCCATCAGTATGAAGACTGCACCACTGAAGCAATAAACCATGGACCAGGTCTTAAACCTTCTTGCACACGAAGGTCTCAGCAACAGCTTACCAGATCATCACACAACAGAACATCCTAGAGAGAAATAAACTCTCATAAAGCTTCCTCAGAGGCACAATGTTCAGACACCCTGTCTGACATTATAAAAATTATTCTTAAGCACCTTAAGAATTAATTCCTTTATTTAACAGTCAGACTGTAAGCCCCAAGGCATGGACTGTATCTCCTATAGTCCAGATCCATCAATAGCTGGGACACACAACCATGTTTCATCCTGATTAGCAACACCCTCCACAACATCAACTTCTCATGATCATTGTCATTGAGTTCTTGCCTTGTCTGAAGCTGCACCTTCAGAAGTTATACTTTTGACATCACCAATTAATGGATAATCAATTGACTACTTGCCATAGGTAAAAATTGATTTTAAATCCCCAATTTGAGACACGCAACTTTTGCAGAACACAAGCTTGCCTGAGAGTCACACCCCTTGCATACAACTCCATTTTAGCACCTGTACACAGCTCCCCCTGTCATGCATGCTCTGTATTCCCCCTGAAAGAGAGAATCCAAATATATGAAAACTTTCTTCAACATCTTCACACTGCAGCTTTACATTCCAACAAGCCATACTGGAACAGATAGCAGAAGAGTTGCAGAACAAATATTTGGAATATCTCCAAGATGTCAGGGTAAAAGTCCTTCCATCTGCACAGGATCAGAGCTGATGATGTCTTGATCTTTATCTTCACCAGACACATTAGGATAGAGGCCTAAAAACTTTCTTGGATTCATGGACCTCTAAGGACAAAACCAAAGGAAGACACTTGTCATGTTCACCATGAGCTTGGAGCAGTAACCCAATGTTAAAACATCTTATCTGACATTCTATCTTCATAAAATCCCAAACTGTTTGAAACCACAAACAATCTTGGTACATGACTTCACTTTTGCAGCAACACATCCTGGATAGAAGCATAGCTCCCCATGTCAAGGGTAACCAGTGCACATGAATGGAAAACATAAGACGCATCTTCATGTCTTCAAGAATGCATTCTCTGTTCAACATACATGTTGAACGCATTCACCATAATCAATTAATACACCCACCAGATGTCGTGATATTGGTAATGACATCCTGTTTACAACACATGACAGCAGTTCTGTTATCAGCTCCTGCTGCACCACTACTTTTGTTGTTTCCCACACATGACAGTAGTTCTGTCATGACAGCAGATGGATATTGTGATGGATGTCACAACATTCAACATGACATTCTCATTACAACACTCCACAACAGTTCTGTCACCACAGCAGATGGAGATGTTATAATATCCTGCTTAACATCAGTGTAGGATCATGTTTTACCAAAAGTTAGCCAATCCTAGAACCATAGAACCATGGTACTAACAAAAATAAATCCTCTTTCTCTTTTCTCTTCTTAACAGACTCTTCCCCTTCTCTCTATTTATGGAGCTTCTGGAGTTCTTCATTCTCGCAACTTATGATGAAGTACTTATTCTTCCATGCTTTCCCCTCTTTCTCGGCCTTTGCCAATGCAATTTTCAACTTTTCCTATTCACTCAGGATAGTCAGAGTGGGGTCCCTAGGAGCCAATGGTATGTGTGCATGACGAGGATATAACATCTTCAATTTTAGAGCCCTCTCTTGAGCCCACAACAGATATAGTTTCAAAATAGAGCAATCAGGGTACCCCAAGGCAGTCGTTCCCTTTGTGTGTACATGACGCCAGGCATGCATGATTTTAGCCTTGAGCTTAGGGTTTTCCCCATCCTTAAGGAAAAGTACTTCCAAATAGATAGGGTTAGGCTCCTCCTTCATCGGATATCCAAGCTGACAACGAGCAAGGACTAGGTTGTAACTGGTGCATCCTTTAATGCCAAGAAGAGGCATGTTAGGGAACTCCCCATAGCTATGGATCATGGCGACTCCCCCATACATTGGATCATACCACTCAATGTCTGAATTAGTGAGTAACATGATTTCCTTGGACTATATCAAGCCATCCTTCAAGTCCCAAAAGGTTGCTGACCTCGACAAGCATGAAATAAACCACTTGTAGAAGAGAGCAATGCAGCAGGTTATCTGACCACCTTTATGTGAGTTCCTCAGGTGAATGGAATGACATGCATCAGTCAACAAAGTAGGCATGGCATTGACATCGACAAAGTCGTCAATATTCGGAATAAAGGAAAAGTCCATAGACCAATAGTGCGAAGGTGGCTTCAAAAGTTCCTGTATTCTTCTTATCAGCATGATATTGAGACTTTTCTATCAAAAACTTGGCCGGTAGTCCAGGGAGCCCTCCCTTGGTAGTCATATGGTCTTGAATATCAAACAACTTCAAATGTGTGGCGACAACAATTTCCTTCTCACTTGGTGCATCTTCCAATCCAAAAA
The DNA here is from genome assembly GCA_963859935.3 of Lathyrus sativus. Classification (NCBI taxonomy): domain Eukaryota; kingdom Viridiplantae; phylum Streptophyta; class Magnoliopsida; order Fabales; family Fabaceae; genus Lathyrus; species Lathyrus sativus. The sequence goes on along the minus strand of OZ012736.1, from coordinate 58,746,731 downwards.
ATGGAGGCTGAGAAGTGACACGAAGCCCTATCAAGGAAAAATACTCCTCTAGAGTTGGAAATAACTGGTAGTCTGAGAACATGAAGCAATGATACAGTGGGTCGTAGAACTGGACAAGCATAGATAATAGTCCATCATCCATTTTGAGCCTCAATAGTGGAAACACTCTCCCATACTTGTCTGTGAATGTTAGGGGATCTTCTATTAGACCTTCTAGTTTCCTTAAACTTTCCAGCTTCGGACTCTTGAAGGTATACTTCTAGGTTCCTCTCCTTCCAAAATCCGTTTTACAATGTCTGTAAAATAATTTTCAGTTCCTTGAAGGGTCAGAAAAAATGAAAAAAATACAATGCAAATGCAGTTGGTTTTAAGGAACTCAAGAAGTAAATTGAAAAGAAGAACCAATTCTGAAAAACTTTAATTCATTAATAATAAGAAGAGCTACAACTTTGAAATACAAATTAAGTAACACAAAATACAAATAAAAATCTAGGCCTAAAGGTTCCTAAGGAATCCCATCTAAGAATGTCCTACTCCATGCATCCTCTTCTGCCTCTTCAATTCAGTGTTTTCCAACACAAGCTTGTCGATAATCCCTTTCCAAGCACCTGACATTAGAGGAATGACAGAATACTCATGAGTACTGGGTGCTGGCTGCACACTAGAGAAAAATAAATTCTATTGTGTGACATGTTTTTCCACAACGCACCTCTCGAGTAGCTCGATCAAGTTGTATTTCTCCTATAGCTGCTTCTTCATCTCCGTCTGTTCAACATAGATGGCATGGTACTTTCCTTCCCAAGTATCTCGCTCCAGCTTCATCCTTGCTAGCAATTCTTGGTATTTTTCCATATGCTCAATAGGGATAGTAGATGATGATACAACAGCTGGTTGCGAAGGTTTTTCAAGGAGATAAAACATCTTGAGGTCACGAGCTCGAGATCGAACCCACTGGATGAAAGGCTCAAAAGCTACACAGTTATTCTTCCCAAAATCATTCTTAGTACTCCTATGAATTGTCCCCCAAGCGTGTATAATTCTATCCTTAGTTTCTACACTAGCTTCCTCATTAAAATAAAAGAAACCCGACAAAAGAATGTTGTTAGGCTTTTCCTTCATAGGGAAACTAAATTGACGCCTCGCGAGAATAGGATTGTAGCTAATTCCTCCTCGGATATCAAGAAGAGGTATGTTGGGAAATGGGCCACAACTATCAATAATGACTCCCTTCTCATAGGCTGGGTAATACCAATGCACATCATTGTGAGTAAGAGACATGATCCTTTGAGACCATCGAAGCTTATTTGGATTTTCCTTGAAGAGCTCAGTTCGAGGCAAGTGCAAAATAAACCACTTGTAAAGTAGAGGCACGCAACACAAGATAGTCCCACCTCCCTTGAGAGTTCTGTGATGGATGGAATGGTAGGCACCACCAAGCAACATAGGCACAAGGTTTCCACTTAAAAATATCCAAATAACATTAACATCAAAAAACTCCTCGACGATCGAGAACAAAACTAACCCATAGATGAGTAGTGCGAGGATAGATTCGAAGGCGTCCATGCTATTCATCTTAGCTAAGAAGAAAGCTTTCTCTATCAAGAACTTGGAAGGTAAGCCATTGATTCCACCCTTGGTAGTAAGGTTATCCCTGGCTTCGGAAGTTTCCAAGTGAATAGTGTCTGCAATGTCCTTAGGTGATGGAATCTTCACCAAATCACTGAAAGGTTTCTTATCTAATACTGGCAGACCGACCCAATACGAATACTCCTCCAAAGTTGGGACGAGATGATAATCAGGAAATGTAAAGCAGTGATAGAGAGGGTCATAAAATTGCACAAGTGTGCCGAGAACTCCCTCTTCCATCTTGGTCTTGATAATACTCAATAGTCCTCCATAAAGCTTTCTGAAATCCTCAGGACATGATACTAAAGCTCCTAACTTTCTCAACTCTACTAAGTCAAGTTTCTTGAAATTGTACTTCTTGGTATTTCTCTTTTAAAGATCCATGATACCTATTGACTTTGCAAAGGAAAAGACAATTTAGTTCCTTGAAACTAAAAGATGCCAATGACCCTGCGAATGTATGGATGAATGTAATGCAAAAACACGCGTATACACATATTGACATACTCACATATATACATGCAAACAAACAAAGGGCTTAGGTTTGAATATCACAAACAAATATTTCAAATATTATCAACTTACACGACTACTCATGCGGGCCAATAACATTCTCAAGATAAACTTGTCTGAGTGTAGTATCGCATGACAACCATCACAGGTCTACACTTGGATAATCATTGCATTACGTCCTAAATGGCTTAGAGGGGTAAAGGAAAACTAAGGTCCTCAGCTTCACGGACTCCCAGGTTGGAAAAAGTGATACCAATACGACTACTCGTACGACATCAATAATCCCAAAGAAGCCTCCACTGAGTGTGGTTATATCATATGTTAAACATGTTAGTACTACTCCTAACAGTTAACTATTGATTATACCATAATCCTATCATAGGTGTACACTCATGTCCGGGTTAGGACTTATCTCACAACCCAAAGTAACAACCCTGCATACAGAAAAACCCAAGCACAACAAATACATACATATGTATATACAGATATTTACAAATATAAGTATACAAATAAGCAAAAAAATAAAATAACACAAATACAAATAAGGTAGGCTAAACCTTGTTAGGGGGTTTCTCCCCAGTGAAGTCGCCATTTTTGTTACAGTGAGAATCATATATCAAGCTATTAATTAACTTGAATCACAAATCATGAATTTCACCATCAGGCGTTGATTTATCCAAAGGAAATGGTAAAGATCGAAGAAAACCCTAAGTGCGCTATATAATAATAAAGCTAAGAGAATCTAAGGTTCGGGGTTGGTTATACCTAGGGAAGGTGCTAGCATCCTAAGTATTTATAGTACTCTACAGAAACCTCTTGTTTGTATTACTGTTATGCTAAATTTTTCTTGCTAAGGAAAAGGTGATAAGGTAAAGACCTAGGGTATATACAAAGTATGCTCGCCAAGACATCACATCTCGTGCCTACGTATCCTTACTAGGACGGAATCAGAGCATTCGTAGTTCACCTCTCTAAAGAGCATGAACTCCTGACTATGGTCAAGGTTCCAAGGGGAGTAATTATTCATAACCATGATACTTACACAGAGTTAACAAACTCTCTAAGTCTGTGTTGAAAGGCTAACTAGGATTGACTTTAACAAAAGTCAAAGGGGAAAGTGAGTACTCATAACAATGATACTCACATAGAGTAAACAAATTCTACACCTAATTCTAAGTTGCAAAGTCAATTGACTTTAACAAAGCCAAGAAGAAAAGGTAAGTACTTATAAAAATAGTACTTATATAGGGTTAACAAACCCTAACCTAAGGCTAGGTTAAAGAGAGGAAAGTTGTTGCACCCCAAAATTTGACCAACATTTATTTGTTCATTGAGTATTTGGAAGTTGATACCTTCATCAGAAAGTTCAAGAGATCTTCAGAGGAAGTGTTTTGAAACCAGGGTTGTGTGCTTCACAGTTTGAAAGTTGTGGGTGCTCCTCAGATGATTCTGAGACTTGGAGAATGAACTTGATGTTTTGAGAAAGCCTATGAGATGTCTTGATAGCCATCATGAAGCCCAGAGAGGTCATTGAGCAAGAATTCAGAAGATTCAACCATGAATGATAGAATTAGGGTTTTGACTGGGTCAACCCTAGGATAACTGAAGATTTGGAGAAGGTTGAGACCCAATCCAAGGGCCATGAGATCATGGAATGATGCATAGAGATTATATAAAGATGATTCCTAGACCAACTCATCATGATTGAAGGGTTTGAGAAGTTTTGAGTTAGGGTTTCTGAGGACTGTCAGTGAAAAAACCCTAGTTTGATCCCTACTTTCCAGGCAGTTTTAGCTCTAGATGTGATTGATATCTCACCTTCCCCACAACATGAATGTTTTAGAGCTTCTTCTTAGCTTTAATTTGAGTGGTGGAAGTCCTTGATAGGAGTTACAGAGCTCAAGTTATGGTTTTGGCAAATTACAGGTCAGCAGAGGTGTGTGAATCTGGGTCCTTGAAAGTCACCCAACTTCCAGACAACTTTTGCCCTAGTAGGTTGATTCCTATGGTTTCTTGGTCAACATGAATGTTGAAGAGGATGTTCTTAGCTTTAATTTGAGTGGTAGAAGTCTTTGATTGGATTTGTGGAACTCAAGTTATGGTTTGAACAAGGCAGGGGTATTTTGGTCATTTGTCAGTTATAGGTCATTTTAGCCAATACCTAAAACTCCTATTTCCAAGCCTCAAATGGAAAAACTTAAAACATGAAAGTTGCTCAAAATGTGATTTTGAGTCTAGAAAGAAGGTCACAAATTGTTGAAAAAGCTCATAGCACAAGATTCCATGATTGGTCAAAAATGAACTAAAAATGACTTATAACTTTGAAAAGTTGAAATTGAAAGGTGTTTTGGAAGATCTACAAATCCAAAATAGGTCATCCAATATATCATTTTGATTGGAAAAAACATTTTGAGAAGATTGGTTTAAGTGGATTTTCCATTTGAGGTCCAAAAAATGAGGTTTCTTTGTTAATTTGTTACTTGCAAATGAAGTTAACTTTGAAAATCTTTACACAAGCCAATGTAAAGCCTTATTTTGGTTCATGACACTTGAATATCTCATGTAAGGAGTATTTGGCACGAAAATAAGGAGTAAGAGCATGAGATAAGAGATTTTGAACTTATCATCACATGATACTTTCATGAAGTTTCTAGATGGTTCTAAGGAGTTCTAGATCATTCTTCCAATTGTTATTTAAAGAGGGTAATACACTGAATGCAAGGTTGGTGATAGTGAAGCCAAGGAGAGAGAGAAACACCATTGAAGAAAGTTCCTTCAAGATCAAGAAAGTTGTGATTTCTGCCATTACAAGCTGTTTCCTTCGAAGCTTTTGCAAACAGAAGAGAGTGCATCTTCTAAGGATCACATACAAGCCATTGCAAGCCTTGAAAGTACTGCAAGCAGCCTTCACCATCATTTCTTGAGCAGGTTTTTCTCTTCTTCGAATCTCAATATTTATGGAGTTTTAATTGGATTCTTGACCATAGGATTAGTGTAGGAGGTTAGTAGATTGATCCCTGAAGGTTATAGCACAATCCATTAAGTGTCACACCAGGGCCATGAATCTTGAATCTTCCATAAGTAGTTGTTTAATGCGTTTTAATCAGCATGAATTAGTGTATGATGGCTAGCATGGCTTGTAGAACAAGTTTGTAGCTTTATAATGAAGTTTAATGAAGGTTGGTGTCAGTTAACCATGGCTGTACCAAGACCTTTAAATCTCTCTGTTAGGCTAACCTAGGAAGAATCAAGAGAAACCACTCGTCCCATCTTGTTCTCCATGGTGAGAGGATCATTTTTCGTTTTTGGATCGAGGAGTTTCATCGCGTGAGGTGAGAGAACGAGGGAGATGAAGTTAAGTGCATGAAGCTCGGGTTCAGCAAACCCTAGATGTCCAGCGAAGAAGACACAATCGTGTCCGTTGATTTGTTTCAAAATGGTTGAACAAGTCTCACGATCTGACGGTTCTCGTTCAAACGAAAATGTGGAGGGAAAGGCTGTGAATGAAACGCATCGTTTCATTAAGATGCATCAGCTTGGGCCTAACCAATTTGATAAGCGAACCCCCCCCAGCGAGCCCAATTGGATTTCCACCTGAATTTGTTTCTATTTTGACCTCCCTGCGTTTTTTTAATCGTTATTGTTTCTGAATTCACTTGGGCCTTGGCTAATTTGATAAGTGCACCCCCCTATTAAGCCCAACCCTGGAATTGAACTGAGCGAAGTTACTAACCTCACCCCCCACCCCTTTAATTCTTTTATTTCTTTTAATTTTCTTCTTTTATTTTTCTGATTTGTAAAATTCATTAAAAATAGTAAAAAAATGATTTTTAATTTCTTCTTTTTTCTATGTGTAGGTTAAAATGAGTAGAAAATTATAAAAATAAAATTGGGATTTTATTTTTATGTTTGATATTTTTGGTAGATTTTTCAATTAAATAGCTTTTTAATTGTTTCATTTTGATATTTGATTTTGTAGGAATTGTTTTAGTACTTTCCATTAATCTTTTTTACCCATTCTTTTTGGTGCAATTAGATGATTAGTCATACTTCCCCATAGGATTTTTTCTAGATTTTTTTAGAATTAATCTTGATTAGTTTAATTAGGGTAGACTTAGGGCTTCCTAATTAGGGTCTAGAATGGTGTTTAGGTGATGATTCCTTTCTTTGATTGAGTTTTATCTTGATTTTTAGGTAGAAACCTTTGTAGATGTTATGAGTAGGTGTTGAGGACCCTTGTGAATATTTGTTAGATTTTTTCCCATTAGTTTAGTATTTTTAGGTATTGTCTGAAGATTGCCTGATAATGTGATTTGTTCAGTGGGTTATCTGTTCATCTGTGGGGTTCATTCTGAGGAATTTGCTGAAGGGCTTGGGTTGCCTTGAGGATATTGATGGTGAGCATCATAAGGAGAAGCTTGTAGACCAAGATGCAGAGACCCAGAGCTTGTCTCATCTCCTGCCTGTGAGGTTTGAGAGCCTGAAGTTTGAAGGAAGTTCATGGTACTTTCCTGAGGAAGGCACTATGAATGACTTTCACCCTTCCTTCTCACCTCTTTCTTAAGTGTCCAATGATGTTGGAGCCAACTTGTGAGTTTAATTTCTCCTGAGGAGGAATGTAAACTGATCACTTGTTGTTGAGCCACATGGGATACAACTCCTAAGTGGAAGCCTCCTAGTACTTTCCTGGGGAAGGTCCTATGAGTCTATTCATTTAGCTCCACTAGTTGATCTAGGATTTCTCAAGTATCCAGTGATGTTGGAGCCAACTTGTGAGTTTAATTTCTCCTGAGGAGGAATGTAAACTGATCACATGTTGTTGAGCCACATGGGATACAACTCCTAAGTGGAGGCCTCCTAGTACTTTCCTGAGGAAGGTCCTATGAGTCTATTCACTTAGCTCCACTAGCTTAAATAGGATTTCCTAAATATCCAGTGATGTTGGAGCCTGCTTGTGAGTTTAATCTCTCCTGAGGAGGGATGTAAACTGATCACAGTGGTTGAGCCACATAGGGTATGACTCCTGAGTATACACCTCCTAGTGTTCTCCCGAGGAAGACACTATGAGTATGATTGCTTAGCTCCCTTTCTTTGGTAAGCTTATTCTGAAGCTTGAAGACTGGGAATGATTTCTCCTGCCTAGGGTTCTGCTTGAGAGTTTTGCTTAGGTTTGTTTAGATCCTGTGATTAGGGTTAGGGTTAGAGAATAGATGATTCTTTCTCATGTGAGTTTTGTTTGCCTGATAGCACTTCATTTCCTTTATCTGTTTATTGCTTGATAGCATGTTGATTATTTTCAGTATGATTGCTGTTATTTCATGACTGGCTTGAGGTTGAGATGAGCTTGTGGAGGCTGAAACCCCACACACATTTCCTCCCTCACTTGCATTGCATGCATTTTACTGTTAAAGCTGATGTCTTTGTCTGTATTCTATGTATCATTGACATGATCCCTTAGGACTCTCATTTCTTTTGATAAGGATTTGATGATAGACTTTTAGGTTGAAACCTATGCATGACAACATCTAGGAGTTCCCTGTTCAAACCTCAACCATAGGATGAATCCATGGCATGATAACAGTAGGACTTGATAGTCTCCCTCCTAGTTGAGCCATATTTTCAGTAGTTTCCCGAACTACGTTTGCTCTGATCTTTCATATCAGATGAAAGTACGTAGGCATAGGATGCGATGTCCTAGCGAGCAACCTTCCCCATCTTCCTCCCCGTAGTTAGCCGAACTACGTTGACTCTGATTTCTCCTTCTCTAATGAGAATACGTAGGCATAAAGTGCGACGCTTTGCCGAGTCATTTTTCTTTCAGCCAGCCTTGATAGGTAGATAGATTATAACCAACCCGTCCAAGTAAACAAACAAGCGAGGATCCCGTCGAGTACGACGGACGTGAGGGGTGCTAATACCTTCCCCTTGCGTAACCGACTCCCGAACCCAGACAATGGTTGCGATGACCTTGTCTTACCCTTTTATTCGTCAGGTTTCTCCGATCGTTTCCTTTCCCGCTCTGAGGGATAAATAACGAAAGGTGGCGACTCTTCTGTCATGCCGGCACCTTATTTTCGCGCAAGCGACAGCTGGCGACTCTGCTGGGGACTGAAAGCATCCAGGGACTTTTCCCATCCCTTATGCTGGGACTGTTTCCCATCCCCTACGCGAGTCAATCCTATCGTTTGTGTGTTTGCTTGTTGGGTTGCGTTTATTTATCGCATCTTTGCTTCTCGCATTTTACTTCCCGCATTTTATTTCCCGCATTTTATTTCCAGTTTGATATGATTATCTGTGCTGCTGTGGGAGAGGGATGTTACTGTGAGTGAAAAGCCGGACCTGGGCTTGAGTACACACCTAGATATAGTTGTGGAGAAGTAGTAGACGAACCTGTCTGTTGAACAGGCACAGTTCCCTACGAAAATCTGCGCTCAGACGAGATTCTTGCAGAGGCGCTCCTTTCCGGTCCTGAGGATCTGAGGGGAGTCCAGACGTGAGGATTGTCGACTCTGGGGACCGATCATTTGGAAGTCAGCTAAGAGAGGCCTCTTCATGACTTGACGATGCCACTCCTTCTGGGAATCGTATTGTCACTCATGAAAGTCTGTGACGCTGACGACCGCATAGGATGCCGTACCTTTGTCCGTGGATTAGGTCCATACCTGTGAGTGGGGTTGGGACATTGCAGGAAACTTATACCTTCAGACTACCTGGTTTTCTTGACAGTGAATCAGTTATGTTGAGTTCTCAGTTACAGAGATGTCCTTGATAGAGCAAGGGTTTGATCAGAGGATCTTATCATTGGGTGCATGTCTGTTCTTGATAGAGCAGGTTCCGATCAGAGTATTGTTATCAGAGGTTTGTTCTAGATAGGGCAGATTTTGAGTAAGGTTTGAAGATCTCATCAGCAGCTGTATTTTTGTTCTTGATAGGGCAGATTTGTGAGTTGGGGTCTGAAGGCTTCATCAACAGATATTCCTTGATCTTGCATCCGGGGTCTTTATTATCAGGCCTTCGTTCTTATCAGAGCAGAAGTTTGATCTCGATCCTACCCGATGGTTATTCACAACAGATCAGATCAGTGGTTTTACACCGGGGTTTCCTTCTCATCAGTGACTGTTGACATCGAATCTCCACAGCAGCTACCTGGATACATTATTGCATGACTGCATTTTGCATTAGCTCGCATATTCATGTTTGCATTCCATTAGCATGTGTCTGTGCTGCAGGCGCATTTCGTACCCTGATCCTGGTGTCCCGAGCAATATGAGATATTTTCTTCCATGAATGGATCCAGTCTTATCATTGCATTGACACTATGTTGGGGGGATCTCCTGAACGTACAGACACCCATAATTCATCTTGCATGGCAGAAGCCAGGACTTGTCTTCTAACCTTTGTGTTTGCAGGTTTGACTCAGAATCAAGCAGCTCAGACTGATGGAGCAGATACAAGCTGAACTAGAGAAAATCCAAAGCCAGCTGGGGCAGGTCATGAATGACATACAGGCAGTGCGTCTGGACCAGCAAGTACTCAGAGAGGAGAATCAGCAGCTGCAGAACCAGCTGAGCTTTCTCATGGGAGTGGTGAGAAGTATGCTAGATAAGGAGAGTGGTCAAGCACCCAAGGAGGAGACCAGAGTGCTTCCTCCGTTACCGTCATTGCCACCTGTGCTGAAGCCAAGTGGACCTCATGGACCCTCTACACAGCATGAAGCTCGAGGCCTGTCTCGTCGTCAGCCGCGCCGAGCATCTCAGAATAATCCTGAAGGGTATGGTCAAAAGAAGAAGCTACTTGATAGAGCTTTGGACCCACTACCTGTGAGTTATGCCCAGCTGCTGCCGCTGTTGGTTCAGAACCGAGTTCTCAAGCTTCGGACCTTAAATCCACCAGATGAGGGGTCATCAGACGTTGATCTAAGCGTGCGTTGTGATTTCCACTCAGGAGCGCCGGGGCACCATGTTGAAACATGTAAGGCTCTCCGGAATAAGATTCAGGACCTGATCGACTCGAGGACAATTAGGCTTGTGCCGGGCGGCATGAGAGCATCGGGAAAGTTCATCCCTTACCCTGCAGGAGAGGTGGATGATTCCACTCCTTTGCCTGAAGCTGAGAAAGAGCTGGAATATGTCCCGCGACCTCTGGTGACTGAATCACCTCGCTCGCAGTTCCTACCTGGATCGAGCTCAAGGACGCAAGCGCCTAAACGAGAGACCATTGCTCTTGGGCGGAAAGAATACCAGCCCCAGGATCACAAGAGACCTCGCAACCACGGGGAACAAAGGAATGCTTCTCCCCATCCGGTGCCTGTGCCGTATAGCCAGATTCTTCCGGTGTTGGTTCAGAATTCCTTGGTGGAACCGAAAGCTCTCAAGCCCGTGCTAGAGCCTTACACTCCGGGGTACGATCCTCATGCTCAGTGCGGCTACCATGGTGGATCTCTGGGGCATTCAACTGAAGATTGCAAGGCTTTCCAGGCGAAGGTACAACAATTGATCGACCAAGGGTGTATTTCCTTTCCAGACGGAGTCTTGGTTGTGCGTAACGACCTATCAGCTGCCTGAGCTCACAGATTCAGAGGGTTGCTTCCAGAAGCTGGTGATCCAGACAGGCAGACGCCCTCAACATTGGCAGTCCTCGGACTTTTTACCATTTGCACTTGTAGTTTCTTTTCTGTTAGTTACTACTTGCTGTAAACATTGTATGTTTCGAATGGTAATGATAATAAAGTGACTATGCATTTCTTCTGAATTAGTTATGTCGTTGTCACTCATTTACTGCATTGCACTGATTTGCATTTTATTTACTCCGATTTCTTACTATGATTAGCAATGAGCGGAGGGAGGATGATGAAACTGAATACGCATAGCCGATGATCGTATTGCTTTCAGATAAAACTTTGCCGATGACGTACAAGGCATTGTTTCAAATCCCCTAAACACCGGAGAGATAAGGAAGAGAATCCCTTGTTAACCACTTCGAGCCGAGAAGTAGGAGTTTTCTTTCGGACTTTTTAACCCTCGCATCTTCACCCGGGGCAGGGTAGTTGTCAGTTAGCTTGATCGAGCGTTCAAGTCTTATAGAGGAGTGTTGTCCTTCGAGGACCAATCACATCATATTCTTCGCCAGAGGTCATACCTCATCAACCACAATGGTTAAACCTCACCAATCAGGAGTGAGACGGTTACAATCCTTTCGGAGCAATCAAGACAACCAGTGTCACACGACTTGTTCCAAGAAAAAGAGAAATAAGAAAGCCCGCTAAGTAAAAAAGGAAAAAAGCTAGAAAGCAAATACTTAGGCAAAATCAGGGCATCCCGCTGGACTTCAAAAAGAAATCGAAAAGAACTCAAAAGGAGTCAGTCCAGGCAAAAGTTAGGGAATCAAAACAAAAGAACAAAAAAGAAAGGATTATAAAAAAGAAAAATCCTCGAACAAGGACGAAGTCGTGTAGACACAGACGCCGAAAACGAAAAAGGAGTAACTGTCACTCCAAAGCACCTTGTGAATTCTTTAACCAGTTGTTCCCAATGTTCAACATACCTCTCGAAGAGGCGAGCGCTCGAGCTAAGTTAACTGGACTTTAGGATCGGAGATCATCACGTAGAAGGGGTGGGTACAAATTATAATTTGAGCCGAATATCCTTTGTTTCACGAACCGTGAACCCGACCACGATACAACCCTTAAAAGACCTAATTGAGGCAGGGTTTATTCCGAGAGCGCATTACGATAAGGTTGAGTAACCTGACTCCTTCATGATTTGCTAATCATATCCTTATTGCATTTTTCACTGATCGCATCAGCACTACGTTTGAACTCTTTAGTTCATTCGTCACTCACTAGCATGACACGTAAATGAGTGACAGTACAACGTTTTTCGAAATTTGCATGAACACTGCATTAAAATTACTATTCGTGAATAAACAATTTTAGTTGCAGGTTAGTAGCTGATGCGAAGGAACTTCAGCAAGGAATAGTCAATCAGGACTGAATCGCCAGAGGTCTGGGTCAGAACGGTATGCTGCGAAACCCTGTGAATCTGGGGCAATGACTTCCAGCGAGTTTGGAATCAGTTTGTCTGAGGACAAATCCCGGAGCATCAGTTGATTATGGGGCCGTTTATGCAAGCAGCGGCTGATCGGGAGTGAATCTTCTCGAGACCCGATCAGGGGCAGTTATCCGGAATCCTTGCAATTTAAGGGCAGATCCCTCCAGTGTTCGATCAGAGCATGTTCATCGCTCGTTCAGGGGCAAACTACTTCAGAGATATTGAAGCCGACCATGCTGAGAGTTGATTAGTTGAGGATGAATCCTCCCGTTGTGCAGATGCTGGGGCAAGCCCTCTGAAGATTGTCTTGTTGCCAGTTGTTTTCGGCTCAGATTGAATTATTCCCAAAGGTCGGGTTGGGGCAAGTTGAATTGCGCTGGGGCAAGTTGTTCAAATGAGTTTGCTCACCCTGGCAAGAATTAAGTATCAGGGAATCGTGTCATTACCCTGCCGAAACCTGAACCTTCTGAAGAAGCCTGGCAGTCATTGGATCGCTATCCTACAGCATAACCTGTTACTTGACTCCATGATTGGTAGCCTGTATTCCCTGTGTTGGCATTGTTGAATCAGGATTGTTTCTCTGCAGAGATGTACGGTTTGAGGTTGTTCCCCCCTGTACAGTTTGAGACTGCAGCAGATCGAGATGGCGTTTATCCCTTATCAGATTAAGGGTCAAGATAAACCTCGGCAAACCAGGATTGATATCCCCGAAGCGGAGCGAGTCCTCCTTCTCCAGCAGAGTTCAGTAGTCTCTCCTCCACAGAATTTGAACGCAGGATAGTGAGCATTGATATGTCTTCCCCGGGCAGAGATGATTCTCTTCCCCAAGCAGATGCATCCTGAAGGAACGTCTCCTCATCAGCTGAGTCAAGCACCGAAGAATGATGTCTTCTTTCCCCAGCACTGGGTCACAAGTGCAGATTTCATAGAAGTGTTCGGGTGCCGAAGCTCGTGTTTCCCCAGTAAAGTCGCCGAAGCAGGTGTCTCTCCCCAACACCGGGTCACAAGTGCAAATCTTGTAGGAATATGTTCGTACGCCGAAGTATGCAGTAACTGATGGTGCCAGACTGAAGTCTCCAGCGGAGTTGAGATTCCCCACCAGAGCCGTGTTCTCTCCTGAAGTTGGATGATTCCCTCTTCCCCAGTAGAGCAGTGGAACAACTGATGTTATATTCCCCTGCAGAGTCGTACTCTCTTCCCCGAAGTCAGATGATTCTTTCTTCCCCAGCGGAATTGAAATTCCCCATCAGAGTCGTACTCTTCAGTGAAGTAGAATGATTTCTCTCCCCGGCTGAGTCCGCAGAAAAGCAGAATCCTTGGAAGTTGATCAGATCATGATCAATTCTCCCCAGCAGAGCATGGGGCGGCTGATGCTGCATTTCCCCAGAGTTGCACTCTTTCCAGCGAAGCAGAATGATTTCTCCCTCCTCAGCCGAGTCTGCAGATGTCCAAGGGATCCGAATCCTTGGAAGTGGATCAGATCATGATTGGTTTTTCCCCAGTGGAGTGTTGAACAGCTGAAGTTGGTTCCCCACGGAATGGTTATCCCCAGAAGAGTAGCCGAGACGGCCACGCAGTTCATTCTAGCGATTGATATCAGCAGATCCAAGTTCTCGTAGAGCTTCATCCCCTGCAGCAGTCAGCTGAAGTTGTTCCCCTGCAGCAGTTCGCGGAAGATTGATTCCCCAGACAGAGCCTAATTGATATTGGCGTGTTCACATTCTCCTCAGCAGGATGATTCCTCTACCTGAGTGGTTCTTTCTCCTTGACAGGAGGATTCCCCCCTCGGCATTTATTTTGCTGACGGGATCGTATCATTGTGCATGACTGCATAGCATTCAACACTGCATAGCATTGTGCATGATTGCATGGCATTTAGCATAAATACATGTCATTCCCACTGTATGGGGCGTAGTGCAGAAGCATACGCATCATAAGCATGACCTAGGTCATTATCATCCTTATGGTACAGGAGTACTACCGAAAGACCGGTTGCTTAGGACGATTTTTGATGTTCTCCCCAGCAAGGTTGTTTTCTTAGATGATTCTGAAGACCCCGGTGATCCCCGCAGTCGCTCGCTCAAGATGATTTTTGAGATCCCCAGCGGAGCCTTCAGTTCGAGATGATTCTCAAATCCCTCAGCAGAGCCGTTTGCTTAAGATGACTCTTAAGACCTCAGCGCAATTTCCCGAGTTGTTTGCTTAGTATGATTCTGGAGCTCCCCAGTAGCATCCCCAGCAAGAGTTGCCCAGGATGATTTCTGGAACCCCCAACAGAGTGGAGGGCTTTCCCCCAGCAGGTGGTTGGCACTTCCCCAGCAGCAGGCAGGTAGATTGATATCCTCAGTCGAGCACAATCATGATTGGTAGATGGAATGTTTCCCCAGGCGGATCCCGAAGGATTGTCCAGCAAGCTGAAGTTTGTTTATCCCCGTGAGTTTGAGGATTGAATGACATGAGTGTCTTGTAGCCCGAAGGCTATGTTCCCTAGAAGGGTCGTTCCCCCAGAAAGCCGTTCAGAGCATCTGTCGCTTTCCCCGTGCAGAAGTACTTGCTCCCTAGTAAAGTTGGTAGGAATCGTCTGAGTGAGCTCTGTCGTTATTCCCCAGCAGTTGTTGAAATCGTTTGGGTGAACTCTCTCGTCTTTCTGCAGCAAAGTCTACAAAGTCGTTGGGTGAACCCTTCTTCCCTTTTCCCCAGTGAGTCGTCAGGATTGTTTGGGTGAACCCTCATTCCTCTCTCCTCAACAGAGTTGTTAACGTGATGATTATGTCCGGTGACCCGACATGTTTGCTTTTAATTAGCAACGACTTGACAGGATGTCAAGCGAGTAGCAGCGTGATATGTCTGCTCCAGCAATGATGTCTAATCTGAAGATGGATTTCATAAGCGCCAGAAGGCGATATCAGAAGGTTCCTGTGAAGCCAGATTTCCGTGTGGATGAAGCAACGGGTGGCTGAAGATAAGGTTCCAAAGGTTGTAGATACAACAAAGTGATTCGTGTGAGTCTGAAGACCACGTCAGTTGTCCTGAGGTGATGATTGATCGCGATCAAGTGAATGATACGTCTTCTGATTGAAGTCGAAGATGTTTCTCCAGCTGAAGCGGAGTTTTGCCTGTAGGCAAAGTGTTTGAATCCCCGTGGAGTCATGAGTGGCTCAGGATACCATTTCTCTGACTAAAGTCACAGATTTCTTATGCTGAAGCAAAGGTGCCTGAAGGCAAGGTTATCCCCCAAGGTCGTGAAGGACCTAGGATTCATTATTCGGGCTGAAGGCCGAAGTATATCCCTGACTGAAGTCTCGGATGCTCTATAGCAGAGGTGGAGTTGCCTGAAGGCAGATCCTTGTATCCTTGAAGGGCAAGGATCACTTTCTTCAGACTGAAGTCGAAGGATACCTCCTGCAGAGTTGCCATCCTTGGAGGCCAAGGATGCTTATCTTCAGAAGTACTTGAAGATCTTTGCTAGCTGAAGCTGGAAGTGGCCAGGGGCCAGGGTTTCATCTATCTTCATAAGTACTTGAAGATCTTTTCTAGCTGAAGCTGGAAGTGGCCAGGGGCCAGGGTTTCATATATCTTTAATGTTGAAGTTCTACGGCGGGCAGTGTGCAGCAGTATTCCGATGTTCGTTATGGTTCTGAGGGTGAACCCCGGATCAGAGTGTGCTCGGTTAAGTCTCTCCTTCCCAGCGGAGTAGCTTCAGGTATGCAAGTGTATTTTGTGTTCCATTTACCAGGGGTGAACCCCAGGTCAGATGTGTTTGAAATCATGTTTGTTTCCGGCGGCGAGGTTGGATGTTTGTTTGACGGCGAGGTCACACTCTTTAAATCCCCAGCAGAGATGATGTTTGTACGACGGCGACGTCGAGTGTCTCTCAGAGCGATGTTTGCTTCCGACGGTGATGTCAGATTCAGTTTTCCAGCGGCGACGCGGGGTATTCTGTCAGATGTGTTTCTTCAACGGCGATGTTGGGTGTTGTGGTTGTCTGAAGGCAATGTCAGAAGAATTTAATGTGGATAACTGACGGTGACGTCAGATCGATATTTCTCCAGCTAGTTGTCGTGCGGCTAGTGTTGCAGTATTCAAAGATTTGTTCCCCGCAGAGTACCGTGTGCTCGTGCAGTTGGCAAATTTTCGGGTTTACCGATATTCAACCGTCTCGTACCTTGATTGGTTGAGAGTCGTTCGCTTCTCACCCAGTCAGGTTCAAGCCGTTTGAATAGGGGCAGCTGTTGCACCCCAAAATTTGACCAACATTTATTTGTTCATTGAGTATTTGGAAGTTGATACCTTCATCAGAAAGTTCAAGAGATCTTCAGAGGAAGTGTTTTGAAACCAGGGTTGTGTGCTTCACAGTTTGAAAGTTGTGGGTGCTCCTCAGATGATTCTGAGACTTGGAGAATGAACTTGATGTTTTGAGAAAGCCTATGAGATGTCTTGATAGCCATCATGAAGCCCAGAGAGGTCATTGAGCAAGAATTCAGAAGATTCAACCATGAATGATAGAATTAGGGTTTTGACTGGGTCAACCCTAGGATAACTGAAGATTTGGAGAAGGTTGAGACCCAATCCAAGGGCCATGAGATCATGGAATGATGCATAGAGATTATATAAAGATGATTCCTAGACCAACTCATCATGATTGAAGGGTTTGAGAAGTTTTGAGTTAGGGTTTCTGAGGACTGTCAGTGAAAAAACCCTAGTTTGATCCCTACTTTCCAGGCAGTTTTAGCTCTAGATGTGATTGATATCTCACCTTCCCCACAACATGAATGTTTTAGAGCTTCTTCTTAGCTTTAATTTGAGTGGTGGAAGTCCTTGATAGGAGTTACAGAGCTCAAGTTATGGTTTTGGCAAATTACAGGTCAGCAGAG
Source organism: Lathyrus sativus (assembly GCA_963859935.3). NCBI lineage: Eukaryota > Viridiplantae > Streptophyta > Magnoliopsida > Fabales > Fabaceae > Lathyrus > Lathyrus sativus. The sequence continues at coordinate 58,729,669 of OZ012736.1, read as the reverse complement.
GTGTGTGAATCTGGGTCCTTGAAAGTCACCCAACTTCCAGACAACTTTTGCCCTAGTAGGTTGATTCCTATGGTTTCTTGGTCAACATGAATGTTGAAGAGGATGTTCTTAGCTTTAATTTGAGTGGTAGAAGTCTTTGATTGGATTTGTGGAACTCAAGTTATGGTTTGAACAAGGCAGGGGTATTTTGGTCATTTGTCAGTTATAGGTCATTTTAGCCAATACCTAAAACTCCTATTTCCAAGCCTCAAATGGAAAAACTTAAAACATGAAAGTTGCTCAAAATGTGATTTTGAGTCTAGAAAGAAGGTCACAAATTGTTGAAAAAGCTCATAGCACAAGATTCCATGATTGGTCAAAAATGAACTAAAAATGACTTATAACTTTGAAAAGTTGAAATTGAAAGGTGTTTTGGAAGATCTACAAATCCAAAATAGGTCATCCAATATATCATTTTGATTGGAAAAAACATTTTGAGAAGATTGGTTTAAGTGGATTTTCCATTTGAGGTCCAAAAAATGAGGTTTCTTTGTTAATTTGTTACTTGCAAATGAAGTTAACTTTGAAAATCTTTACACAAGCCAATGTAAAGCCTTATTTTGGTTCATGACACTTGAATATCTCATGTAAGGAGTATTTGGCACGAAAATAAGGAGTAAGAGCATGAGATAAGAGATTTTGAACTTATCATCACATGATACTTTCATGAAGTTTCTAGATGGTTCTAAGGAGTTCTAGATCATTCTTCCAATTGTTATTTAAAGAGGGTAATACACTGAATGCAAGGTTGGTGATAGTGAAGCCAAGGAGAGAGAGAAACACCATTGAAGAAAGTTCCTTCAAGATCAAGAAAGTTGTGATTTCTGCCATTACAAGCTGTTTCCTTCGAAGCTTTTGCAAACAGAAGAGAGTGCATCTTCTAAGGATCACATACAAGCCATTGCAAGCCTTGAAAGTACTGCAAGCAGCCTTCACCATCATTTCTTGAGCAGGTTTTTCTCTTCTTCGAATCTCAATATTTATGGAGTTTTAATTGGATTCTTGACCATAGGATTAGTGTAGGAGGTTAGTAGATTGATCCCTGAAGGTTATAGCACAATCCATTAAGTGTCACACCAGGGCCATGAATCTTGAATCTTCCATAAGTAGTTGTTTAATGCGTTTTAATCAGCATGAATTAGTGTATGATGGCTAGCATGGCTTGTAGAACAAGTTTGTAGCTTTATAATGAAGTTTAATGAAGGTTGGTGTCAGTTAACCATGGCTGTACCAAGACAAATCTCTCTGTTAGGCTAACCTAGGAAGAATCAAGAGAAACCACTCGTCCCATCTTGTTCTCCATGGTGAGAGGATCATTTTTCGTTTTTGGATCGAGGAGTTTCATCGCGTGAGGTGAGAGAACGAGGGAGATGAAGTTAAGTGCATGAAGCTCGGGTTCAGCAAACCCTAGATGTCCAGCGAAGAAGACACAATCGTGTCCGTTGATTTGTTTCAAAATGGTTGAACAAGTCTCACGATCTGACGGTTCTCGTTCAAACGAAAATGTGGAGGGAAAGGCTGTGAATGAAACGCATCGTTTCATTAAGATGCATCAGCTTGGGCCTAACCAATTTGATAAGCGAACCCCCCCCAGCGAGCCCAATTGGATTTCCACCTGAATTTGTTTCTATTTTGACCTCCCTGCGTTTTTTTAATCGTTATTGTTTCTGAATTCACTTGGGCCTTGGCTAATTTGATAAGTGCACCCCCCTATTAAGCCCAACCCTGGAATTGAACTGAGCGAAGTTACTAACCTCACCCCCCACCCCTTTAATTCTTTTATTTCTTTTAATTTTCTTCTTTTATTTTTCTGATTTGTAAAATTCATTAAAAATAGTAAAAAAATGATTTTTAATTTCTTCTTTTTTCTATGTGTAGGTTAAAATGAGTAGAAAATTATAAAAATAAAATTGGGATTTTATTTTTATGTTTGATATTTTTGGTAGATTTTTCAATTAAATAGCTTTTTAATTGTTTCATTTTGATATTTGATTTTGTAGGAATTGTTTTAGTACTTTCCATTAATCTTTTTTACCCATTCTTTTTGGTGCAATTAGATGATTAGTCATACTTCCCCATAGGATTTTTTCTAGATTTTTTTAGAATTAATCTTGATTAGTTTAATTAGGGTAGACTTAGGGCTTCCTAATTAGGGTCTAGAATGGTGTTTAGGTGATGATTCCTTTCTTTGATTGAGTTTTATCTTGATTTTTAGGTAGAAACCTTTGTAGATGTTATGAGTAGGTGTTGAGGACCCTTGTGAATATTTGTTAGATTTTTTCCCATTAGTTTAGTATTTTTAGGTATTGTCTGAAGATTGCCTGATAATGTGATTTGTTCAGTGGGTTATCTGTTCATCTGTGGGGTTCATTCTGAGGAATTTGCTGAAGGGCTTGGGTTGCCTTGAGGATATTGATGGTGAGCATCATAAGGAGAAGCTTGTAGACCAAGATGCAGAGACCCAGAGCTTGTCTCATCTCCTGCCTGTGAGGTTTGAGAGCCTGAAGTTTGAAGGAAGTTCATGGTACTTTCCTGAGGAAGGCACTATGAATGACTTTCACCCTTCCTTCTCACCTCTTTCTTAAGTGTCCAATGATGTTGGAGCCAACTTGTGAGTTTAATTTCTCCTGAGGAGGAATGTAAACTGATCACTTGTTGTTGAGCCACATGGGATACAACTCCTAAGTGGAAGCCTCCTAGTACTTTCCTGGGGAAGGTCCTATGAGTCTATTCATTTAGCTCCACTAGTTGATCTAGGATTTCTCAAGTATCCAGTGATGTTGGAGCCAACTTGTGAGTTTAATTTCTCCTGAGGAGGAATGTAAACTGATCACATGTTGTTGAGCCACATGGGATACAACTCCTAAGTGGAGGCCTCCTAGTACTTTCCTGAGGAAGGTCCTATGAGTCTATTCACTTAGCTCCAC
>OZ012736.1:58541703-58721703 GCA_963859935.3 Lathyrus sativus | reverse complement strand
ACCAAAATCAATCAAAAATTGAAGATCTACATTGTGATTATTCAAATAAGCTCAAAACAAAATTGGATCTAGAATTAACCAACCTTTAAAACTGAGATTTGCTTTGGTAAGTGTTGATTCACTGTAAATTGGTAGATTCAAGCTAGAAACTCAAGAAATCTTTATGATCCAAGAGCTTTCTTGCAATAAAAGTGAAGAACAAGCCAAAATAAGCCAAAATAAATCCAAGAATCACTTATAAACTTGCTTCCAAGATAAGACTCAAATCCAAACGAAAATCAAGTGATGAATTGAAGATGATAGAGATGAATGATGGAGGTTTAGCTCTAGAATTCAATGATTCCAATGAAGAATCAAAGAACTCAAGTGAAAATATCTTTAATGGAGGTTTTTTGAGTGTAGAAAAGTTGAGAGAATTTTGAGACCATATTCTCAAGAATGAGAGAGTGTGAAACCAGAAGTTGGAAATTATGGTCAATCCTTGTGTGAGGTTTGGAGTGAATTCACTTAAATAGGATCTTGGTTAGGAGTAGAATTATGGTTCGGAGTGAGGTTATGAAAATTAAAATGAGATTAGGAATGGAAAATTAGAGGAAAATTGAAATGATTTTGAAAGTTAATCCAAATTTAGAGTGATTCTAGATCCTTCTTCTGGTGTAAAATCAAATTGACAAGTGATAAAAAAAAAAGACCCCAAAAGTGGCAACATTGAAAATGCACGTTACTGGAAAAAATTTACTATGGTCAATCGATTAACCATTTTCTAGTACAAATTGGTTAATCAGCTAACCACTCATAAATTTTGAAAAATGCACCATTTGGAGAGAAACTTGCATATTCGCCTGTTTTCACCCGTTCTAAGCCCCGTTAAGTCTCTGAAACTTACCCTTGAATATTTTAACTGTGAAAAATGCTTGAGATAGTCTGTGACTTGTCTCATATGCTGAAAAGAACCTACTGAATAAAATAAAATCGGCCACCCGATTGTTGGGCAAAATAAATGCCAAAGCCTCTGACGCTTAGTGTTTAAACTCTTGTAATGAAAGAGAACCCTAAGCTATATAAAACAACTTGATCACATGTCTCGAGAACCAATGCCATGATATGAAGAAATGAAAAAATGCAGAGAAACGTAAGCCAGTAGGTCAAGAAACGATGAGGTAAATTTTGGGGTGCTACAAACATATACAACCTTCAATTCATCTAGAGCCCAAGATAATTTATCCAATGTAGCTTGACAAATTCTGGCTCTGGTTACCACATTCCATTTCAAATCTTCTTATGGTATTTTGACTCATTCAAGGTTTCTATTAACATGGGATCTCAACCTATACAAAATAATACCATAACGAAACTTAAATCATTCGCGAGTTACCACTACCAAAACCTAACTCGTCTAAAACACCACTGTGAGTTTCCATACTACTCATCGATTCACACATAACACTTCACACACATTTGGAGATTACATTGCAATTCTTATCTAAATCCACCCCTCTCAAAGGTCTTGTTCCATTTAAGATCTAAGTTACATGCTTAACTTCAGAATGTCTGATTCCCACTCTTACTTGGAAGGATAACTTACAAATCTTCTCAACTGGGTAAGTTACAACTGCACACATCTGATGTCACTCTTACAGAGCCTATATCTGATGCCATGGACTTGTAAGAAATAACAAATGCCATATTCTGACTAACCGCTCAAACCTTACTATCTCATATACAAAAATGTCGAACCGCTCTCTACAAGGTCATCACTTAGTGAGTATCTTCCAATCTCGGTACTTAAGGTTCTCATTAGTCATAATGGTGATACATCCAAGTATTACTCATACTGAGAATAGTTCACTAGATTGTTTTCCCAAAATGTCAACTCTTTTGACTTCTACGCAGATGATCACTACACAACACTCTTCCAGATAATCCAATTTCAAAAACACCAAACTGGCTTGCATTAACTTGTAATTCCATTCTTCACTCGTACTTCCTCAACTCGTATAATACTCACCAACCATGATCAACGTCAGGTACATAAAACAAAGCTAAAACATGCAGATGACACACTCCAAACAAGAGACAAACCAAAGTTCCAAAGTCATGTCATGGTCGCACAACGAGCATTCAGCGAGATAGCTTGCTTTCTGCTCGCACAATGATGCTAGCAGAATTTCAAGAGTAGATGCCATTTAAGAGGTCTAAACCACAAACTCATACTTGAATCACCCACAAGAAAACTTCAACACACAACCACTTCATGGAACCACATTAGGAATGAACTAACCATGTGAAGCATACAACCTCATATTCTTGCTTGATTATGTGGTGATGATAATCAAGACACAACTTTCTTAATCCAACAAGACGTAGATTCATGAAACTTCAACCATCCGCAATTGCATAAAATTTTCCCACTCTTGGAAATAGAAACAACCCACTATCCTGAAGAGCTTCGACATTTCCCACATACGCATTGACTAGGACCCTTTTTCCCATCTACTATCCATTGCACACCATATTACTCTGAAGCCACTTATTGAATGACTTGCAACCGACAACTCTCCTTAACTATTTTCAATACCACTCAACATAGTCTGTTCTACAGTCTACAAATAGTTGTGTACTGAACCTTGGCTCGTCCCTCGTTACTTTCCACAATCTCATTGCTCAGCAAAAGTGTGTTACTTCATATCCGTCCCAAGACTAGGAATCCATTACGTACCATTGTGACCACAATGCTACTACCACGTATCTCATGTTACTAGGGCGTAACTTCTTTCACTTCACTTCAAGTATCAAAAGTCTTAATGAGTAAACAGTCCTCGATTACACCTCCTTACTTAGTCTCAACAAAACCTTAATAATTCCATCATGCATATGTCCAAAAATACATCATGTTACCACTTTCGTAGTACAACATTAATATTGTTCTCCATTCTACGTTTGGTGTTCTTCATATGGTATTTCTCTTAGTCCCAACTTATAAAACCATCTTACTAGAGTTTCCTTGAATCCAAATCACTTGTTCTGTTTCTCAACACAAGCCTCCACCCACTAATCCTATTAGAACTCAGGGTGTTACATAATGCTTGCTCCTTCTTTAACACAATATCTTATAACTAATCCTTAAGCAACTTAATATTTCCAAATTGGTCTCTCACATACTACTGAATTCCTGGCGAACTATCCTGAACCCAATCTCCCTTCCATGATTGAATATACTTGATTTATCTTTTACTTTTCGTCTGATGCATACATGTTCCACTTGGAACATGTAGTCATATCCTCGAGTTTCTCCTCACACTTCACCACTACTTTAGATTCCCAAGAAAAGTCGAACGTCCTTAATCTCAAACTCCCAGTCACTTGGAAGATACAATTCCAAACAAATTCCTTAAACTACTCTCATTCATCCAAGATGCTATGGTGACTTTATAAACTAAAACAATAACAATTATATCACTTTCGGACCTCATGTCACAAGCTCCACAAAACATTTTTCTTTCCTCACTAAATGGGATTACTTGAAAGTCTTGGCCACACCAATAGTGATTCCAGTTCTACTAGAAACTTCACATATTCTGCAATACCTTAACCATTCATCCGGTAGAGATCCTTAACTTTCTGACTTCATTAGTACCAGAGGACTGCTTGAACCATACACTACTCTTCAATCCCATGCTACCGGAAGTAAAAATTTTACTAAGACATCAACTGACCTACCCATTTATCCTTACTTCTAACTTTTGGATTGAGTCTACCCTCAAGGTACCAGTTCTGAAAACACTTCAGAGTTCTCGTGGTCGCTCAACCAAGATTCTACCTACTACGCGCATATAATTAGATTGATCAGGCACAATACTACATACAATGATATTAAGGATCATGTCAGCAAGACACATTTATAAGGCATGAATAGATTTACTTATAATGTTTCAAGGCTAGGTTGATGATACGACTTGCTCTGATACCAATTGTAATGCCCTGTATAATATATATCTAAAATAATACCATACAAGTATTATTATCTGGTACTAACACCATCATAAGTGCCTATTGGTATGATTTACATACTTGACCATTTAAAAACACAAAAGAAAAACAATGGTACAAGATATGGAATGTGCCAAACACTAAAAATATAGGATCTAAGTAAAATATCCATCATTGTACAAGATACACAACAGAAGAAATCACAATCTAAGCTTTTCTTGAAACATCCATGCATAGCTCTACTTGTAAACGAAACCTGCAAACAATACCTAAAAAACAACAAAAATAATGAGGTGAAATAATAATCTCAGTGAGTTCCCTTATCTTATGGGTTCACTCAGCTTTACAAGGTTTTTTCCAATTCCTAACTCAAGTCAAAAGGGAAAGGGATAAGACTTGAGTTCACACAGTTCACAATGTATAGAAAAATGTCTCTTAAGTTTACCAACTCAAATAATTACTAGCTCGGAAACCATACCAAGGCACCCCCTTTTCCCGTTCTCTCTTACATCTAGGAATTTCGGTATGAGTCATGGATGCTTGTATCACACTTTGACCTTCGTGAGCATTTCAAGTTCCTCTATGGGACTCTAACCCACTTGGTTACAAATATGAGACTCTAACCCATTTGGTTGACATATGGGACTTTAACCCATTTGGTTTATCATATGGGACTTTAACCCACTCAGTTGGATATATGGGAATCAAACTCATTTGGTTGACACAAAGTAATGATGCCTTCATCCCAATCTTACCCTATATAGGTACCATGACTTGAGATGGCACAAATAAGAGTTGTTTCGGACTACATGATAAAATAACACAATCGTGATTATATATGAGAATCACAAGGTGATCACATTCACCTTAATCACACAATACCACCACATGTTCCATGCAATACATCTCACTCATACTATGGTAACCATTCATCCATGACACACACCTAGTTATCATATGACATGAATGTCAGCTTCTAGTGTTATCTAAATAATAATTGTAACCTACTTATCTTTCTAATCCATTTACTTACACACACACACACACAAATATATATATATATATATATATATATATATATATATATATATATATATATATATATATATATATATATATATATATATATATATATATATATATATATATATATATATATATATATATATATATATATATATATATATATATATATATATATATATATATATATATATATATATATATATATATATATATATATATATATATATATATATATATATATATATATATATATATATATATATATATATATATATATATATATATATATATATATATATATATATATATATATATATATATATATATACATATTATATATATATATATATATATATATATATATATACATATTATATATATATATATATATATATATATATATATATATATATATATATATATATATATATATATATACATATTATATATATATATATACATATTAATATATATATATATATATATATATATATATATATATATATATATATATATATATATATATATATATATATATATATATATATATATATATATATATATATATATATATATATATATATATATATATATATATATATATATATATATATATATATATATATATATATATATATATTATATATATATATATATATATTACATATTATTCCATGATTTTATTAAATCATCACTATTCAATCAATCAATCATGGTAAGCATGCATATCACTCATAATAATCAATGTAAAATAATCCATGATACAATTAAACATGCATATGTACAATCAAGTAACTAAATAAACAAAAGAAACAAACCCTTCCAAGCTCGCTATGCCACGGGTAAGCGAGGTCGCTTTGCCTTGATTTCGCTATGCAAGCTCTAGGAGAAGAAGAGGAAGAAACCTTTTGCCTCAGTGGTCGACGTGCGAGCTTAAGGGGAGGGCTTGCCTACAACTTATTGTGTGACCATAACAGAGTTGCAGATCTCCTTTAGCTCGCCTACAGCTCGATGTGCATCGCATGTGAAATTCAAAAACTCAGCAATGTGAAAATGAAAGTATCCATGGCTAAAACTCATAACCACATGTTCATGAAGCATATAATCACCCAAATAAACATATTATAGCATGATTAAACATGAATTTCATCAAATCATCATGAACACAACATTTAATTCAACTTCAACACAAAATCTAACCCGCCAATGTTTTCATATTCTTCCCTCAAAGCTATACTAACCAAAGCAACTCACCTTGGAGAAAAAGAAATTGAGATGGAGTTTATTATGATGAATCCATGACTTCCCTTTCCATCAGTTCTTCCTTTCTTCTTTCCCTTCTCTCTTCTTTTCCTATTTTCCTCTTTCTTTGTTTCTTTCTTTCTTTCTCTTACTATCCTTTTTCATTATTCTTGTTAGAACAAGATTTGTTCATGACATATTCTCTTTTTAGTTTTGATGATAACAAAAGTATTCAAAGAACAATGGTTTATTTGATGTGTGTTTTTATTTATACAGGTTCTTGTACATAAATAATCAGAATTTGTGTTACATGAACACACTTAGGATTTGCTTCATTGCTAGATTCTGGTGGCAAAGTCTGAAGAACAATTGCTAGTGTTGTTGCACCCTAAATTTTGACCCCTTAGATCCTCATCATCATTGTAAGATCATATTCATTTGATTAACTAACCTTAACCTATTTCCAGTTTATCTTTGTCAAGATGCAGATGAATTAGGGTTCCGTACCGTCAAAATCGAGGCTTCGATGGTCTGATCAGTCAATGTTTTAGATTGATTCAACTTCAAACAAGATCAAGTATACTCCATTAGATCAAGTATGAATTCAATTTGAGGTGGTCTCCCGAGAATTGAGAACAGTGCAATTCAAAACACCCGATTAGGGTTTTCGATTAGAAAAGGTCAACTGTAGTTTGATGTTTGGTTTAAAGAGTGTTTAAATGGCGGGATCAAGGTCCATTAAGCTCCTATGGCTTAGTAAAGTCCATCCAAAGAGTTTCAAGTCCTCAGGATGTTCGGATCATCGACAGTCGACTCGTTAGTCACCGATTGATCGAACGGTTGACCAAAAAGTCAACTCTCAAACAATAAGGAATTTGACTTCAAGATGTGAATCAAAAATGTTCCTTATGTCATATTACACCTCCCCATAAAATTTCATGACCATTGGATCAAGGGTTAAGAAGTAATTGCAAAAATCGGGAATTAGGGTTTCAAAAGGGGTTCAAAGCTCGTTGGATAACTCCTCAACCACACATTCAAATGAAGTGGTTCAAAGCTCGTTGGAAAGCTCTTGAAAAATACTACAAAAGTCTCAAAGTGGTCCATGATCAAAAAATGCATAGATTTGAAGTTATGACAAGATTCATTTTAAGAAGGGAAATAACTTAGAAAAATTCTAAGTTATTTATCCTTTTTAAGTGGTTTTTTCAGTAACTTGGAAGGTTTTTTCAACCTAGTTCCATCTAGAATTTGGAAATCTCCAAAACGTGACAGTTATAGGGCTACTTGAGGGATTTCTGAATTGTGGTAGAACTCCTCAATAGCATGTGTGAGCAGGAAGTTATGAGCCATGGAAGTTAGGGTTGTCAACACTTGAAACCACAATCCAACACTTCTCAAAATTCAGATTTTCACAACTTGAACTATCCTTGACCCTTGGATCATGATTCAATATGATGTTTAGATGTGTGGATGAAGGGAAATGCAGAAAAATGTAAGGTTTGAAGAGAGAGGCAAGTTGTAAGCATTGTATATTAAAATATTCAATTGTGTAAGAAGAAGAGAGAAATTTTTCACTCAAGGGTGGTGCAGCTGCTCACCCTACACTCTAAGCTCACCTCAGTCACTTCATGTCCATCTCCACTTGATTTTTCTAATCTTCTTTGAACCATGGAGCTGATAGGAGAAGATCTTGGCAAGATTTTTCAAGAGAACCTCATGAAACTCCCTCCAAAAGTGGTAAAATACCAAACTGCCCTCACTCTTGTTTTCACTATAAATAAAGGCCTCTTCATTGATGTTAGATATACCAGAGCAATCTCTAAAACCCAGAGAAACAATAGCTCTCAATTCCCTTTCATTTCCTCAAGAATCTCAATTTTCAAAACTTCCATTTTCCCCCAAAAAGCTGTCTTGAGCAAAACTCTGCTCAAGGTTAGTTCTACCACTTCTAAGCCACTCAAAACCATCTACACAATCCATAAACATTGTGTAGAAGGTGTCCATACATTCAAACCACTAAAAAATCTCATTTTCACAAAAGTCAACCTTCACACCTTAATAGTTTGACTTTCTTGCACTTTGAAAGCCAAATCCTCACTCAAGGAATTTCCCACCATTATAACACTCCCAACACCTCATATACATCATATCTCAACTGCCCAAGCTCTAAAAAACCAGCTGGAAATCACACAAATCCAACTGTCTTGAAAAGTGGTTTGTTTCTTCAAGAGGAAGCAAGCTTCATTTCTTTGCTAAGGAAGAAAGTCTCTGGGTTTCTCAGCTTTTTAGCTTGCTCAAGACTTGTCTACAAGAGGTATGTGACATTAAAACTCTTTATGGAACATACATTATCATGTTTTATCATTTTGAGGTGATTTTGTGAAAATGTAGTCTTGCTGCCCCATTTTAGTTCTTTGTCAAGAACTTTTGTTTCATGGTCATGATACTTGTTTTTGATAATGTATTTTCATTTGTAAATGATATGTTGATGATGTGTTACAAAGATTGCACTTTGATATCATGTATAACTTGCTTGTGAAGATTTTGATTATGTGGTAGTTTTAGGAATCCAACATTGAAATGTGGTATGCTTGCCCTAGGCTTGTTAGTCTTAGTTCATTAGTGATGTTTGGATTTAACTTGTAAGTTGCTCATAGGATCCCCCTGCCCTTGATCATGTTTGAATCAAATGTGGCTCTTGTTTTCACACTTATGTTTTTTTTATGTCATTTTAACTTTATCACTATTGAGTTGTGTGTGGGACTGTTGTGCTTGCCATGATTGAATCTCAATTTGTTCTAAATCATTGGTTAATGCTTATATGATCTTACCTGCCTATTTGAATTGGTTGAGTATGAGAAACATGAGGTTTGCCATTAGGGTCTGTTGTGAGTCTTGTGTTTTTGCTGTCAAAACTTGGTTTTACATACCATTTCTGGTTTGGATCAGTTGTTGTTTGATGTTAAGATTGTGGACTCATTTGTCATCATGTTTTGAGGATGTGTGTGGTGCTTATATGTTCAAATCTCCCTAAATGTTCAAACTGCCTTGTCATTCTTCCACTTGCATTTCAAACCTCATGATGCCAAACACATTCCATATTCTGTTTCATTCAATTTCTACTTGATCTATGTGCATAATATCATTGCCTTACTCATTTGAAAGTTGTATATGATATCAATTGCCTCAATTTGTCATGGGCTGGCCAACTGCCCTAATATGTTGTTGTTTGTGTATTTTCTTAAGCCTCAATATGCTTCCTTTTGTGTGATGTTAATTTGAACTGGTGTGTGAGCATGGAAGGTGTCTATTATCATATTTATCATGTGTGTGGATGTTTATTTTGGTTTGAAACTCCACAATTTGAAAAATGCCCCTGCTGCTACATAAACTTGCCAAGACAGTTTTTCACCATTTCCTACCACAACATGCCAATTTTCATTCCAACTATCCTATGCTTATTTTGTGATTTGAAACTCATTCCTTGTCATGATTTTGATGTGTACACATTGGTTATTTGAGCTGTTCTTGCCAGCTTTCTCAATTTCACTCACAATTGCAATTTCATACTAGAATATGCCATGAACATACCAAGTTGTTGTTCTGTTTGCATATGTCTAATCTATGAGTTTTAACTCATCTATATGTTTGATTTTGATGTGTGTAGATGATTGGTTTGATCCATGATTTCCTGCTTTCTCATTTCACCCTCAAACTGCATTTTTGAGCTAAAACATACCATGAATATGCCAATTTCTTTCCTGCTTGCAATATGCTCATTTGCTGAGTTGTAACTCATTCTTTTATACATCTATGATGTGTGTATGTCTTTATTTTGGTTTGAAACTTCACAATTTGAAAACTTCACCTGCTGCCTCATCCATTACCAAAATGTTTTGCATTTCCTCTAACATGCCAATTGTTGATTTAATTGAATTGTGCCTGAGTTTTGAATTCAATATCATCTGTCATTACATTTATGATATGTGTGCATCATTTTGTGGCATAAAACTCATCATCTTGAAATATACGTGTTTGCATTGGCAACTTGTTCCAAAACTATTTTCACATGTTATACCACCAAACCATCTTGAAAAATCTGCCACAGTTGTGACTATCATGAGAAGTATGCCTTGAGCTTGATATGTTGAACTTCTGTTTTGATCTTAGTACATGCTTGTTGCCCTAAGGATGTGGTATCATTGAATCATGTTCTGTTAGCATCATCATTTTGCATTAGTGGCTGTTAGCATTTAGATGTATAAACTAAGGGTTTGTAATCTTGATTGAAGCAATGACTGTTTTTTTTTTGACATCATGGTAAGGCTACTTTCAATAGATATGTCCATATGATTCCCATGAGGGGTTTTTATTTGCTTGTAAGTCATGGTTGAGATCTGTCATGTGGTTGCTTGTTAGCATCATGAGGTCAATGTTTGGGATATTTGTGTTGTTTAAACTCTGTCATGCCTTTGCTATCACAAACAATACTGTCATTTAGAAGTAGCACTACTGCCATATGATACCAAGTTTGTTAGGTGCATGAGACTGTTTGTTGAATGTTGTTTAGCATTGCCATGATGAGATCCATAGCAAAACTGTTATAGCTGCCTAACTGTTATCCAATGTTTCTACTTCTTCATTTTCAATTATTTCCAAGTCTTTTATTTTGTTGTTGATAACATGAGCGCATTTTTTGTGTGAGAACATGTAATTACCTGTGTTGTTTAAACTCTGTCATGCCAATGCTTATCTTCTCATGTCTATCAAAAGTTGTTTTGACACATTGTTGTAATATTGCAAGTTTCAAACCATGTGCATTTCTTTCAACTCACATACCATTTTGTGGCCTAGATACTTATTGAGCAAATTCTCTGTTGGAATTCATCCCTTGTTATATTTCAAACATGTGCAAGTCAGTTTTGGTGGTGAACTCATGTTTCTTGATCATGTCATCTTGGTTCATGTACATATCATACTTATCATTGCAACTCATTTATCTCTTGTTGATCTAAGGATGTTTGGAATTAATTTCTTGTTAGAATCCATTCAAGATCGCAATTATGATTTGCTCATGTTGTTTCATCATCCCAACTGCCACTGGTTTAGCTTATGTTCATCAAGATGCATGTCAAAAAACCATTTTACAAGTTCAATCGAATTTTCTTATGTGCACATCATTTTAAAATTCCAACTGTACCATCTTAATGCTCGTGAAAAAATAGTCAAGTTTGAATAAAATTTTATCAAAAAAGACCAAGATTTGATATAGTTATGAATTAAAACGCCTTTTGAAAATACCTTGTTCTTGCTTCCAAACTTGCCCAGAAAACCATGAATACTTGCCATATATATTTATGGGTGTGGATAAATACACTGATGTATAGCCACCCCAGTAGTAGAAGCATGTGTAACACCCCCTTCCTATACCCCCAAATAATTGAATAAATCATTTAGGCACTCAATTTGAATTTCATCAGAGTTTATTTTAAATATGGTATAAAAGAGATGCATCACATTATCATGAAATTAAACGCATACAACACCTGCTCAAGTAGATATGCAACAATGGGTAAGTCATAACAAAGAAATATTAGTCCTAAAACCCACATCTCAACATTTAGAATAAAAGCGGAAACATCTAAACATTGAATCAATTCATTCATATAAACATATATACATCATATAGTTAATTCATGTTTACAAATCATCCATAAGCAGATACCTACACAGATGTATCACAAAAGAATCAAAACACTTGTATCTCCAAAAAGAGCCAAAGGCTTCCTAACTACCCAGATGTTACATATCAGAGCCAACGACCAAAAATAATAAAGACTCGCTTCACAAAAAGGACCTCCAACAACCTACTCTGCAATGCCTCATAGAGCATTATAAAACAGCAGAAGGGTGAGAAACAATATCATAACAGTCAATGCATAAAATTATATATTATATAAATTACACATACTTCACACATCTCACACACACACACACACACACACACACACACACACACACACACACACACACACACACACACAGATATATATATATATATATATATATATATATATATATATATATATATATATATATATATATATATATATATATATATATATATATATATATATATATATATATATATATATATATATATATATATATATATATATATATATATATATATATATATATATATATATATATATCTTCAAGCATACCAATCATCCACAATTCACATAAACATTTACACTTATGTTCATTCACCATACATCATGCAAGATGTCAACATGCAACTCATAGAGACCGACTCACGACTCTATGCAGATGCAAATGCGGTACCGACTCATTTCAACAGGTTCAATTGAAGAACCAAATGGAATCATCGCTCGTTACCGAAGTGACTCCCCGTCGGGCCTACGATGTTCATCCATTGCTCACACCCCACATGGGCACACGATGTTTCAGGATTGCTCACACCCCACACGGGCACACAATCCGATTGCTCACACCCCACACGGGCACACAATCCGATTGCTCACACCCCACACGGGCACACAATCATTTTGTAGATTCACTACGGAATCAATCAACACAAGAATGCACACCATGATGCTTCACATGCAGCATGACTCATGACACTCTTGAAATGCACACATGTTTACAAACACACTCATGCATTCTTCACATTTATCGCATATATTCATTTAAGCATTCAAAATATATGTATCACAAAACATATATATTCATCATTCATTCACACCATTCAAACATGGCTCACATTCACAATCATTTCCTCATGCATTTCTATTCAAACTAAGCAAATGCACAAAATTGCCAACTGGCCACACTTATGCTTCACAAACCATAAACTAGGATTCACGCCATACGGCTACCTACAGCACATCACAAATCAGCACACAAGCTATTAAACCAAAGAAGGGTCGATCAAAACCCCAAGCCACAACAACACACAGCAGCAGGGAAAACCCATTCTGCTACGTTCGCTACACGCTCGCCTAGCGAGCTGCTAGCGAGCGTTCGCCACTTGCTCGCCTAGCGAACTACTAGCGAGCACAAACAGAAGCTCCAGACTTCGTTCGCTACCTCGTTCGCCACAGCGAACCTCCAGCGAGCTCCTCGTTACTCCCTTTGCTGCAAGCAAAGGACATCAAAACCATTCTGTCCTAAGTCTGGGACCGTTCGCTGCACACTCGCCTAGCGAACTGCCAGCGAACACTCGCGACCTGCTCGCCCAGTGAGCTGCTAGCGAGCGTCTGCGATTTCCACTTCTCCCCACTGTTCAGAATCCAAAACCACTGATAAAATCACCCGATGAACTCCAAATCATATCCAGTAGCCTTAGTCTAACATATATCGACTAATCTACGTCGTCTAATCACGATTCTAACCGTTAAACAACGATTTCTATCGATTAAACCAATTTCGACCTAAAATGGAAAGTGTAGAAAACTACCAATCAATCCAAAACAATCCAACAAAAATCATACATGATTATACACATTGATATAATAATAAGGTTTCACACCCTTACCCGATTGATTGAAGCTTGGAAGTTGTTTCTTGATGAATTTCTAGGTTTTTCTCCATTTCTCCTCTTTCTCTTCTCCTTTCTTCTTTCCTTCCTTTTTCTTTCTATCTCATTTCTTTTCTCTCTAATTCTCACTTATACCTCTTTCTATTCTATTCTATTTCTCCTCAAAATACCTCTTAAAACATTTTCTCACAAAATACCCCACTTAATATAAAACACTAAATGTCTAAAATACCCTTTAATCTATTTTCCCCGAAAACTCTCCGAATCGGTAAAATAGCACAAAAAGCAATTAAACGTATCGACACATAAATTCCATAATTAAAATAACATTCATCCAATTAAATCAAAAAGGACTCAAACTAATTGGGAAATTCAGAATCGGGGTGTTACAACTCTCCCCCACTTCAGAAATTTTCGTCCTCGAAAATACTAACCGATTCAACCGACTCGGGATGTGACTCTCGCATCCTAACCTTCCAAATCCAATTCCCTCTAGTTGATTCCGCCTATTTACCTTTACCAAGACGATCCCTTTTCCTCAAGGTTGTCTCAACAGTCAAATCCTCTCGCACTCATACGCTCTCCATCCGTGGCCACCGAAACAATTCTTTCAAAGTACTCATATTCAATCCACACTACTCGGACACATAGACCCTATCACAACATCTCATGTCACCCTTCCCATAAATCCAAAAATCAGCCCTTCGACTTTGATTCCTTAAACTCCATCAATCTATTAACTCCAATTAGAATTCCAACCTTCTCGAATCTCATCGAGAACACCAATAATCAATCTCACTACACAAAGTTCAACTCCATACGAGGTCCCTATTATTTCCTCTTCATCATATGCAATTTTTCTCAAACCAAACAAATACCTCAATTTCTTAAGATCATTATCCACCTCAAATCTCAACTAAGCCATTGAAGCTCCCCAAACTCCGGTACAAACACACAACATCAACCAACTCTAAGTCACTCATCAGATAATTCCTCTTGTATTTTTAAATGCCTTAAAGCATCATTCAAACATTGCTGGTGTTGCATTTAACGTATCTCCCGATCATATCACCAAGGCATCACAAAGCACAACAAACAGTCTTGTTGGATTCGACAAAACCAACACACAAGCTGTTGACAACTTTTCCAAAATTCTTTGAACTTTCTTCATAGTGACATAATACTACTTCCTCTCTAACACTGATAACTCAATTCTGCGATGTACAACCTGATCCTCTACATCCTTCTAATACATCGAAACAACATTGGTTACACAACCCTTGACTCACTCACTCAAGTGTGGAAAATCCCATTCCAAACGGACACGCAGTTGTGGACCTATGGCGAAAACATGAATCGCACTTACCACAACACCCAAACATATTTCATCAATAAATACTCGATTCCATGTCACTACCTCTTCATCGCGTAGAGCACTAAAATAACTTCCAACGCTCCTAACTTTGCGTCATTCCGAATCACGCTGTCGCTACTGCGAAAATCGGCGCCGGCTGAACAGAAGAGTCGCCACCGTGCGTTATTTATCCCACGGGAGGGAAAGGAAACGCTCAGAGTAAACCTCGCATAACACGGGAAAGGTATGGTCGTCGCAACCAAAACCTGGGTTCGGGAGTCGGTTACGCAAGGGGAAGGTATTAGCACCCCTCACGTCCGTCGTACTCGACGGGATCCACGCTTGTTTTCGGGTATGGATTGTTATTCTATCTAAACTATAGGTCAAGGGTTAAAAAGAAAGAAAAAGGTGACTCGGCAAAGTATCGCACTTTATGCCTACGTATTCTCGACTGGAACGAGAAATCAGAGTCAACGTAGTTCGCCTACCTACGGGAAAGGAGGGGAAGGTTGCTCGCCAAGATATCGCATCTTGTGCCTACGTACTTTCATACGGCATGAAAGATCAGAGCAAACGTAGTTCGGGCTACGGAGAACACAGGTTTGTCTTGGTTGATTTTATTCCTTCTGAAAAAGGTTTTCTTGATTAGCAGTCCCGACGGACAAAAATGACGTCTTGATGAGTTCACCTTCTTTTACGGAAGAAGTGTCTTTTATTGAGTTTGAAATCTTTACATGTTTTTCTGTTTGTTTGGAGAAATAAGAGACAGAACTCTAACCTACGGTTGCGAAGGGAAACAAACTAACCTAATGTTATCATGCATGGGTTAGGACCTAGTGTCTATCATGCTCCTCTCTTGCACAGAGAGAAACAGAGATCCTAAGGGAATAGACAGACACAGAAACAACATCAGATATATACAGTAAAACAGTAAAATGCATGGATGCAACAGTACAAGCGAGGCAAGGGAGTCCCACTCAACCTCGAACCTAGAAAACAATAGGCAAAAGTGAATAGGCTTCACTTTCAACCCAACAGGGTAAACAGCAAACAATACAGTCCAGAAAACCAATCAATACATCAGCAATGAAATACAACAGCAAAAGAAACAGCATCAGCAGCTCTGAATCAACATCTGGCTTCAAGTAATCTCCAATCATTTATGGGCTTCAACAAGCATCAATCTCCATCTTCATGGCCTTCAGGCAAGGGCTTTGATCATCAGTTTCCTATAAGCAATGGCTTTTCTTCAAGTCTCCAATCTTCAGGGATGAACATCAGTCAACAAGAGGAGATGAATGTTAAACAGTAAAATGCCTACCAAGGGTGGCTCATCAACTGTTAACATTAAACAAAAAGTTTTCTCTCAAAAGTTCTATCTTTCAAATACATTCACTGATCCTTCCAAAGGAAGGAGGTGGATATTTGAAAGAGACTTTGAATCATAGAGAAAGGATAGAGGCAAACAAAGCCATCTATGTTTGAGAAGCAAGCTTTCTAATCTAGAGCTCTGCCTAGCTCCTAAACCCTAGTCTCCTCAGCAGCTGCTAGCAAGAACCTCATCCCCAACTCTGGCAGTTGTTCTTCAATCTCTGGATCTCCACTGGTCTTCATCTCCTCAAGTCTTCAGCTCTCCCAAGTCCCCAGACAATCCCAATACCCACACAAGCAAGCAATAATCCCCAGAGGGCACACCACACCACTCAATCAGATACAACAGCATACTAATAGCAGTAGGGGAATCCTGACTTTTCTAGGGGATCTAATAACTACCCATAGCCCCTATAGTCCCATAACTAGACTAGTCAAACCCTAAGCCCTAAGGGAAAAGAATCAAATCTCCTAAGTCATCACTTAAAACCCTAGTTTTTATTCATGTTATTCACACTTACACTAAGCACCTAAATTTAATTTCTAAAAATGGGAACTAAATTGAATCTATAATTTTGATGTCTAACCTAAACAACCTAAAAAAAATGGATGAAAAATATTGAAGCAATTAATAGAACAAAAAATATCAAAATTGTGTATGAAATGAAATTATGTAAAAAGCTATTTATTTAGAAAATATGGGAAAAATATCAAATAAAAAATAAAATGCAATTTTTATTTTTTATAATTTTCTTGACATCCTAAAGAAAAATATGCAGAAAGAATGAATTAAAAATGATGATTTTTCTATTTATTATGAATTTTTAAAAATGAATGAAAAATGAAAAGAAAATAATATAGAAAATATAAAGAAAAAGCCAGAGGGGGTGAGAAAAGTAAAGGCGCGCAGTTATAATCTCAGTTGGGCTGAGGAAGGTGAGGTGCGAATATCATTTGCAGCTAGGCCCATAAAACAGTCAGAAACCATCAAAAAATAAAAAAACGAAAGCGGTGCAAATATCAACATTTCCAGTTATAATTCCTTGGGCCTACGCTGGGAGGGGTGTTAAGAGCAAAGAAATTCTGAGCCCACATAGAAAGTTAAGTGAAACGGTGCGTTTGGCACCTCAGAGTCTCCCTCCATTTCTCACTTTAAACGTGGACCGTTGGATGGAGATTTGAGTCAAATGTCAAGGCCTCATCGTGTGGCTCATGGATCGTCTCCTACCTCCAGCATCCTAGGGTTTCAGAAATGGTTCCCATGCACGATATTTCCATCTCCTCCTGCTCTCTCCACATGCCATGAAAACACACGATGTAAAAAGCAAAACTCCTCCATTTCTTTCCCTCTACAAGCCTATGACCATAGCTTCCATTAAAAATCAAACAATCAGCCAATTCGAAGAAGGTAACAGATGGAAACTACCATTAGTGCCTGATATGAAACCTCTTCAATTCTTCACAAAACACATCCTAAACTGATCTATACTTCACCCTGATCATAGCATGCTACCCTACTAACATTTTCGTGCCTTAATCCAAGAGTCAAGAGCCTCAACAGAATTACTACCTCATGTTCAAACTTCATGAAACCTCTCTAAAATCACCATAACCAGTCATCTACCTATGCTTAACCGTTCTATGCTATCAAAACCCTAAGATTCTCATTAAATCATGCAATTCGAATGAAGTTACCAACCTGTTGTGATGATGAAAACAGTTAGGGAATCCTCTTGATCCAATGCTTGAAATGAGGGGAAAATGATCAGTGTACTTGGTGATGAGTTCTGTATGCAATCAAAGATGCTCCAAAGCTTTGAATCTCCTAGTTCCAAGATTATTGCACTTTGAATGATGATGATGAATAGCACGATTCTTTGTTCAATTTTCCAAATAAATGTGTGGATTCTGATCTTTGTGTGATGATGATGAAGATTGAATCAAGAATATTGAAGATTGATGGAGATTATGGGAGTTTGAGAAGCTTATGCAAGAATGGAAAATGAGTGAAAATGGAGGTTTTGAACAAAATGGGAGCACCAACCCTTGCATGAATCAGCATGCATGAATATATAGGTTGTATTAGAACCTCCTAGAAACTTGGAGATTTCCCTTACACTTTTCCTTTTCAATTTGGATTATGTTACTTTCAATTCAAGCAACCATGGATAACTCACAAATTATGACCTAAACTCAAAATTCCACTTTAGCCAATGTCTTTAAAATGCCTTTTCCATTCAAAATGACCTATAATTTTGCATCATTTGGCCAAGATATGAAAAATCTCATTTTTTTAGCCATTTTTCTTCATTAAATTCACCAATTTTGAAACCTTGTGATATGATTCTTTCCAATCTCTCATGGTCACTTTTCTAGACTCAAAATGTCATTTGGAGAAAGTTTTATGTTGTAAGTTTTTCCATTTGAGGCCTCCTTGTATGAGTTTTGGACATAGGTTAAAATGACCTGTAATTCACAAATGACCAAAATACCCTTTGCTTGCCAAGACCATAAGTTGAGTTCCACACATCATATGAATGCATAATATACCATTCTAGAAAGCTAAGACAATGAGGAACAATTCTTATGTTGACCAGAAATTCATTTGAAATCTCCTTGAGGGGTAAAAGTTGCCTGGAAGTCAAGTCACTTTCATAGACAAAATTTCAGATACCTCAGATGACCTGTAACTTGCAAGGACCATAACTTGAGTTCTATAAATCTCCTTGATGTCTTCCACCACTCAAATTAAAGGTCTTGAGATCCTATACATGTTTCATGTTGGCCAAGGATCCATTTGAAGCTTGCATTTTGACTTATCTTGCTTGGAAATTTGACCTAAACTAGGGGATTTTACATAGAAACCCTAATTTAGAAACTCCTCTTCTCCTTGATTTCTCTTGAATTCCTCTTAGCATAACAACATATCCTTATTCTCCATGTCAAATGATGAACCCCACATCTCTCCAATAGCCCTTAATGCCTTTCAATCAGTCAATTGACCTAGGGTTGACCTAGGGTTGACCCAGATGAAACCCTAGTTGACTGTCTTCAACTGCAATTCTTGTGATCACATCAACCACTTGTTTTCTTCTCCAAATGACTTTCTAAACCTCCCATGATGTCTAGATACTCCCCATGCTCATCCCATAGCTCACCATTTCTTTGTTGACCCTCAGATACCCTCAGATAGGAGATAGACTCAAGGCTTGATCTGCTGAACTCTCTGCTCTTAAATTCTTTTCTGATGAGTTGAATGAGATTGAATTAGGATAATAACCTCTTGATAGGCCTCTAGAGATGAGAATAATGATTGGTCCCCTGTTGAATGACTTGTTATGCTTATGTTATGCAGATGATTAGTCTATGTACATGACTCTATATGCAAATGCTAATGATATTGAAACATAAACCAAGTGAATAAGGTTGAGCAAATTTTAGGGTGCAACACACGGTTCTCCCTTTACTACAAAATTTAGAAACAACATTCTGCACTTAGAAGGCCATTCAAATCGTCTTCAACTTCTCTAAATGGTTGAAGGTTTACCCATACTAATCTTGTATCCTACATCTTACTCCCTTTAGTAATTACCAGAAGTCACCATCCACTCTTTATATGCTTAACCTCGGAGTTTGTTGCCGTAACGCCAACACCAAACGCGAGTCTCAACCACTCAATTAATTTAACACCTTGACCATCCAATCACACCTATAACATGGGGTTCTCAATCCCGGACCAGTTCCCGAAATTGCGTCCTTCATAACCCCACTTAATATCCTGGCTCTATATCACTTATCTTGTCAGGATAACTTCCAGACAACCATAACTAGTCGGAAACTGCCAACCCCCCACTTTCATTAGCACTCCAAATCTCATCAAAATTCAACATCTCAACACTGCCCTGCGTCGACTCCTCAGAACAATCCTTAAGCACTTGGCTTCACTCCAAACAATTCACTACACACACCATCTAAGCTCTTAAGACACGTCTATCCCATCCAACACAATCCCAACTACTATCAACA
This sequence comes from Lathyrus sativus, assembly GCA_963859935.3. NCBI lineage: Eukaryota > Viridiplantae > Streptophyta > Magnoliopsida > Fabales > Fabaceae > Lathyrus > Lathyrus sativus. The sequence goes on along the minus strand of OZ012736.1, from coordinate 58,701,127 downwards.
AGAGATTAAGGGTGATCAGTTCCTCAATTTGTCAATAGACAACCGAAAATCATGATGGAGTATAAACCATCTTTACCAGATTATAATAACGCTTAATCACACACCACGGGAAACACATCAATTTCTACCTTGCTCCCAACCGACGACGATGCAAACAAGTCAAACAACTGAGCTTCGTCCGCTAAAAATTCTTCAACTCTTTAGTGGATAGAAAACTCTCACTTCTATCATCTTTCAAAGAAGGAAACTCTACCAACTTGTGACAACAATCTAAATGAACTCTATTAGATTGCAACCGATTCATACCAAAGATCGCGTCCAAACCGTCCAACGGTAAACACACTAAATCCATAACGAAGTCCTTACCACACATGGTCGAAGGACGACTTATGCATATCAAAGTAGTTACCGACCCCGAAGTGGGCGTCTCAATAACCATATTATAATCACAAGTAAATATACACAAATCCAATCGCTTAGCGCACTCAAAAGAAATGAACGAATGAGTCGCTCCGGTATCAATAATAGCAACTAAAAGCATATTATTAATAAAGCATGTACCTTTAATCAAACGGTCCGCATTAGTAGCGTTGGAGCCTGCTAATGCAAATACCTTCCCACTCGTTGGAGCTTGCTTAGGTTTAGGACACTTAGCACTGATGTGTCCTACTTCTCCACAATTGTAGCACTTCACTACACCCATTCTACAATTCGTAGCATCATGTCCAAGAACTCCACAGCTAGAGCACTTAACTTTGGGCTTCCTACACTTAAAAGACTTGTGACCCATCTCGCCACACTTGTAGCACTTAATGGGACCCGAACATCCACCTCCAGACCTCTTAACAAAGTGTTCCCTATGCTTGCCTTTATCAGCAGGCGTCACATAAGGCCAATCCTTACCGGTTGCTTTCCTCTCTTCTCATTCAAACTTTTGTAATGAGCGGAACGAACCTTGCTATCTTCCTCGAAGATTCTACAACACTCCGTCAAATCCGAAAACCTTCTTATCCTCTGATATCCCATCGCTTGCCTAATCTCAGGACGCAAGCCATTCTTATATTTAATACACTTTGCGAACTCAGCCGTAGCTGCATCATAGTGAGGATGAAATTGAACTAATTCCACAAACATAGCAGTATAGTCCACCACGGACATACTACCTTGTTTCAGCTCAAGGAACTCCATCTCCTTCTTCCTGAACTCATCAGTCGCATTCACAATCGGCGCATCTCGCACCGTCCTAACCATTTCTTCCAAAGCAGCCGCCACCGCATCATCGTTACGAACTTCCATTCTAACCATTACCAAAAATATCAACAAGGTTAAACAACTGTTCAACCAACACAACGACAAGACAGACACAACTGACTCAACACTGGCTCTGATACCACTTAATGTAACACCCCCTTCCTATACCCCCAAATAATTGAATAAATCATTTAGGCACTCAATTTGAATTTCATCAGAGTTTATTTTAAATATGGTATAAAAGAGGTGCATCACATTATCATGAAATTAAACGCATACAACACCTGCTCAAGTAGATATGCAACAATGGGCAAGTCATAACAAAGAAATCTTAGTCCTAAAACCCACATCTCAACATTTAGAATAAAAGCGGAAACATCTAAACATTGAATCAATTCATTCATATAAACATATATACATCATTCAGTTAATTCATGTTTACAAATCATCCATAAGCAGATACCTACACAGATGTATCACAAAAGAATCAAAACACTTGTATCTCCAAAAAGAGCCAAAGGCTTCCTAACTACCCAGATGTTACATATCAGAGCCAACGACCAAAAACAATGAAGACTCGCTTCACAAAAAGGACCTCCAACAACCTACTCTGCAATGCCTCATAGAGCATTATAAAACAGCAGAAGGGTGAGAAACAATATCATAACAGTCAATGCATAAAATTATATATTATACAAATTACACATACTTCACATTCTCACACACACACACACACACACACACATATATATATATATATATATATATATATATATATATATATATATATATATATATATATATATATATATATATATATATATATATATATATATATATATATATATATATATATATATATATATATATATATATATATATATATATATATATATATATCTTCAAGCATACCAATCATTCCAATCATCCACAATTCACATAAACATTTACACTTATGTTCATTCACCATACATCATGCAAGATGTCAACATGCAACTCATAGAGACCGACTCACGACTCTATGCAGATGCAAATGCGGTACCGACTCATTTCAACAGGTTCAATTGAAGAACCAAATGGAATCATCGCTCGTTACTGAAGTAACTCCCCGTCGGGCCTACGATGTTCACCCATCGCTCACACCCCACATGGGCACACGATGTTTCAGGATTGCTCACACCCCACACGGGCACACAATCCGATTGCTCACACCCCATACGGACACATAATCCGATTGCTCACACCCCACACGGGCACACAATCATTCTGTAGATTCACTACGGAATCAATCAACACAAGAATGCACACCATGATGCTTCACATGCAACATGACTCATGACACTCTTGAAATGCACACATGTTTACAAACACACTCATGCATTCTTCACATTTATCGCATATATTCATTTATGCATTCAAAATATATGTATCACAAAACATATATATTCATCATTCATTCACACCATTCAAACATGGCTCACATTCACAATCATTTCCTCATGCATTTCTATTCAAACTAAGCAAATGCACAAAATTGCCAACTAGCCACACTTATGCTTCACAAACCATAAACTAGGATTCACGCCATACGGCTACCTACAGCACATCACAAATCAGCACACAAGCTATTAAACCAAAGAAGGGTCGATCGCAACCAAAACCCCAAGCCACAACAGCACACAGCAGTAGGGAAAACCCATTCTGCTACGTTCGCTACACGCTCGCCTAGCGAGCTGCTAGCGAGCGTTCGCCACTTGCTCGCCTAGCGAACTGCTAGCGAGCACAAACAGAAGCTCCAGACTTCGTTCGCTACCTCGTTCGCCACAGCGAACCTCCAGCGAGCTCCTCGCTACTCCCTTTGCTGCAAGCGAAGGACATCAAAACCATTATGTCCCAAGTCTGGGACCGTTCGTTGCGCCCTCGCCTAGCAAACTTGCCAGCAAACACTCGCGACCTGCTCGCCTAGCGAGCTGCTAGCGAGCGTCTGCGATTTCCACTTCTCCCCACTGTTCAGAATCCAAAACCACTGATAAAATCACCCGATGAACTCCAACTCATATCCAGTAGCCTTAGTCTAATATATATTGACTAATCTACATCGTCTAATCACGATTCTAACCGTTAAACAACGATTTCTATCGGTTAAACCAATTTCGACCTAAAATGGAAAGTGTAGAAAACTACCAATCAATCCAAAACAATCCAACAAAAATCATACATGATTATACACATTGATATAATAATAAGGTTTCACACCCTTACCCGATTGATTGAAGCTTGGAAGTTGTTTCTTGATGAATTTCTAGGTTTTTCTCCATTTCTCCTCTTTCTCTTCTCCTTTCTTCTTTCCTTCCTTTTTCTTTCTATCTCATTTCTTTTCTCTCTAATTCTCACATATATTCTTTCTATTCTATTCTATTTCTCCTCAAAATACCTCTTAAAACATTTTCTCACAAAATACCCCACTTAATATAAAACACTAAATGTCTAAAATACCCTTTAATCTATTTTCCCCGAAAACTCTCCGAATCGGTAAAATAGCACAAAAAGAAATTAAACGTATCGACACATAAATTCCATAATTAAAATAACATTCATCCAATTAAATCAAAAAGGACTCAAACAAATTGGGAAATTCAGAATCGGGGTGTTACAGCATGCGTCTTAAGTCACTTGTCTTGCCCATACTCCTTGGTTCGATCCCTGGATGGGACTTTTTTTTGGCATTTTATTTTCATTAGGCCTTGTTCCATCATTTTGTTCATTCCTTCCATTTCCTCATGTGCACGCGCATTGTGGCTGGTTGGTTTGTGTGTTGTGCTGGTAAGCATAATGGCGTGGGTTCAACCCCTCCCCATGCCATTTCTTATTTTATTTGCTTGTTTCTTTTTATTTTATTTTCATAAATCAATGAAACTTCAATAAATCATAACTCATTCACTGTTTATTATTTTTAATCTGTTCTTTCTGTAACTTTTTCATTATAATGTCTAGTTTCATTTAACGAATTAAAATCTTATAGTTGCTTATTTTTACAATGCTGTTTTCCTACTTGTTAGTTGGTTCTTTCTAGGGCGTTACCTCGAGTCATGATCGATTTTCTTTCATACCATGCTCATTTTATCTTGTGAGATTTATTGATATTTGATTTCTTTGTGCTTGTTTACATGTTGGGACTTCAGTTACCATAAGTTTGTTGTTCTCTTCCTAAGTCTTGAATTTAACTGTTATGAATATTCTTGCGTATTTGATTGTCATCAATGCCTAAATGTAGTTACATTTGAATTTATAACATGATCATCTTAAGTTGTGACTTATTTGCATGATTGTTGTTTTTCCATATTTGTTAATATGTGACCCTTAGGTTGTAACCATCTATCTCTTTTTATCTCCTTACATTGCTGTAACATTATTTGATTTAGGCATGATGCCTGTAGGTATACACTCATTTTGTAAGCCCTATTGAAACCTCGTCTTTGTTAAGATGCATCTTCGTTAAGATCCCCTTCCATCTTTGTTAAGATGTTTCCCCATCTTTGTTAAGATTTGTTCTTGGTTGCGACCATCTGTCTTGATTGAAATCATTGCCTGATATTCTAATATCTTAAATGATTGCTTTGGTTATAACCATTCATCCTGATTGAAAATACTTGCTTATTGTAATATGCTTGTTTAATCTTGGTTGTAACCATATCCTTTATATTTATTATGATTGAATGATAATACTTTGTTAAGTATTATTTCCCCAAGGTGATGGAACTCTTTAGTTCTCATCCCAGTTGCTTCCTCTTTTCCCTTCCAAAGGAAAAGTCTCTCCCTTGACCCTTGTGTCATTGGATAGTTCATTACCCTCCCTTGACTTTGTGAAGTCATCTTAAACCCTAGCTTAGTTAAGTTAGAACATTTAAGCCTTAGACATTGCTTTAAGTCTAGAAAACCCACCTACACTAGGAGTGTTCTTCAACTAGAACCCTAGGATAGAGTTTGTAAACTCTATGTAAGAATCATAGTAATGATTACCTACTCCCCTCTCGAGTGTTATAACGTAGGTCTAGAGAGTTTTGTTAAACTCTACACAAACATTGTAATGTTTATTTCCTGTGAACCTTGATCATAATCAAGTGTTCTTCAACCCTAGTGAGGTGAACTACGATTGCTCTGATTCTATCCTAGTTAGGATACGTAGGCAGAGGACGCGACGTCTTTGCGAGCAAGCTTAGAAACTATCATTAGGTTTTAACCTACACCCTTTACCCAACACCAAACCTTAGCAAACATTTACCAAACTTAGCATGCAAATAAACAAAAGGTTCATGTAGAGTACTACAGATGTTTAGGATGTGAAATACCTACCCTGTGCATAACCAACCCCCGATCCCCGAATCTCTTAGCATTGTTGTTACATCGCGCAAAAGGTTCTTTCTTTCTTTAGACCTTTCCTTTGGATAAATTAAAGTTCAGTTGTAATTTAAGAATTAAAGATTCAAGTTAATCAAATAGCTTAGTATCATGATTCTCACCGTAACAAGTGTGGCTTGGTGCAGACTCTGATCTAAAGGCCTCAACATTCAGATGATTTACTACACTTGGTAATTGTATATTAGCATTTGGTACTATTCAGAGTTGGTGATAAAGTTGGGGTTGTTCATATTGTAGAAAGCAAGATGTATTATCTTATCATCTTGTCAGCTAGAGTCTATAAGATTGCATGGCTCAAGAAAGGTTGGCATGCTCTACGAATATCTGCTCTCAATGACTCTATTAGTATAAGAGCGTCTTGAAGACTCAAAGGTTAAACGTATTACACACTGGATTCAGAATCTGTTACGCTTCCATCTTCAATGTCTCTTGTGCTATGGAGTAACGGCAAAGACACTTGATCAAGTTACCTCTTTAACGACTAGTTTCTACAAAGGCTATAAATATGGCTGAAGATTCAAGTTTGAATCTTAACAAGGATTCTTCAGAAGAAGGAGTAGAAAGATCAAGCAATTATCAACTCTATTTTAATATGCAGATTTTCTGTTGTAGGTTGTAATTGTAAAAGCCTTAATATTTCTTACCATTGAATATCTTAGTAATCTTAAGAGCTTTAGGTCTTTTTTATGGCGATTTCTCATAACTCTGATACTTGTATCATGTACACCCTATTTTCTATTATATTGAGCCTTCGGTAGTTTAGATCAAAGTCTCTTGCTATGTGCTTGAGCTATGAAAGTATTATTCATCAAATTTGATTGAGCAAGGGAAAGTCTTAAGCCTATATGTCTTAAGCCTATATTGTCTCATTGGGATTCAAGCAACAAGTCTTAAGCCTATATGTTTAAGCCATATAAGTCTCATTGCTTAAGTGCTTGAGCTATGAAAGTATTATTCATCAAATCTGATTGAGCAAGGGAAAGTCTCCGTCTGAGGGGCGTGAGCAGGAAGTCTCAGTCTGGATGGCCAAAAGAGCAGATGGCTCGGCCAGAGGCCGTGAATAAAAGTCTTAGACATGTGCTCTAAACAAGGGTAATTCTTAATCGGAGGACCTTTGGAGCATTTGGCTCTGTCAGAGGGTGTGAGCAAGGGAAGTCTTAAACATATGCTCTAAGCAAAAAGTCTCAGACAGTTCGTCTGAGAAAATGTAAAAGACTTATGCTGAGGCATAAGCAATTATAACCATGAAGTGGTTATAATGAAAATCTCTTGTGAGGCAAGGGGACTGGAGTACTTTCAATTAGGGGAGGAACCAGGATAAATATTTTATGTGTTCTGGAGTTATTTGTTTACTTCTGTTATATCCGCTGCCAATAAATTAAAATAGAATCTGAACACCAGTTCTGATTCAGAAACTCTGAGAAGAAGTTAAATTAAATAAAACGCGAAACATAATTCAATATCCCCCCTTCTTGTGTACTTTTCACACCTTCACTTCTTCTTTCTCATATACATGTGTGTGTGTGTGTGTAATATTATATACAGATGCAAAATATCCCCATTTGATATTTTGTCATCTAACACCAATTGATCAAATATTAGAGTTACCCAAATAACCTCTCTGATACTAATTAATATCGGTCTGCCCCTTTCATCAATAATTGATCTCTTCAGAGTTAACTAGTTACTCTATTGATCCAAACAGATAACATTTAGAGAACTTAGAAGTTTCCATTATTCCAATTATTACAAAATAAAGTACATAGGAACTCAATTGATCTTAACTAACACCCAATTGAGCATTTAAGGCCATATTGGGTATTACAATATGTCTAGAGCAACCAGTGTCAAAATATCAGTCTTCTTGAGATAAAACTCTTTGAGATGTGTAGGTAATATGACTTGTAGTTGCTTCTTTGACTTTCCAAATTTGTTGACTATGAACTCTTAAGGTGTTCCTTGATGAATGGTGTCTATAGTGATAATAAGGTTTACCATACAATTTGTAGCTAAAAAGTCTTATATGTCCTTGTTAGCCACAATAGTGACACACCCAAGAGCTTTCACGGTAATGATGTCGAACAAGATATTGTGACATATTGAACTCAGTCTTCTTAATAGGGTAAACTTGGTTAGGTATTCAGAGAGCTATTATGAAAACCAATTCCTTTCATGTCTTTAACACACTTGCCAAGCTTTAAAATTTCATCAAAAGTTACATAACTACAATTTTTCATATGAACAAATTTGGTCATAAATTCAAGCTTGGATTTTAGGTGGTCAACTTCTTCCTTTAAATATGCGATAGTTGTAACAATATTTTTCTTATCTTGAAGTGGAGCACATATTTGAACTCTTTGTTTCTCACAAGATATGAATTCTTCTTTCCACTTAAGATGCAATTTCTTGAAGGCTTCCACATCATCGTCATTTGAGATATCTTCATCACTGGATTCCCCATCATCATGCATATTTGACTTGGATCTTACATTCGTTGTGAAGGTAACCACATTGTTTATCTTTTCTTTTTCAATATCGTTTTTTGCTTGGTCTTTAAAATTTTCATTATTTACTTAAGCTACAATCTTTGAAGGAATTTTAGTATCATCAAGCATTATTGGTAGAATAATTGATCCTTCTTCTTTAGCCTTGTTCATCTCGAACAAAATAAGAACCCTGAAACACACCCAAACAGAACAGGGTACCTGCATTGATGCCAATTAAAATTTTGTTCTTTAAATGGAAAGATGCCAATCACAATGTGTTGCACCCCAAAATTTTCCCAACATTTCTTTACCTAGCTTATGTTTCATTGCATTCACATTAGCATTATCATTTGCATTTCATTGACATGTATGCAGGAGATCAAGAGGTATGAGTACAAATCAAGATCTACACAAGAGTTTGAAGCTAGCTAAGAAGGTTATTCAAGTGTCCAAGGGTTGATATCCTTGTCAGAGAAGTTAAAAGATCCTCAGAGAGAGTGGTTGAAACCAAGAGGGTGTGTCTCCTAACTTGAGAGTTGTGGGAAGATCATCAGATGATTCTGAGGCCATGAAGATGGACTTGAGGTCTTGAGAGAGCTCATGAGAAGTGTTGAAGATCACTTTGAGGCCTATACAGGTCATTGTGCAAGATTAAGAACACTCAGCCATGAGTGGTGCAGCTAGGGTTTGACTGGGTCAACCCTAAGTCAACTGATGATTTGGAAAAGGTTGATACCTAATTCAAGAGCCATGTGATCATAGATTGATGCATTGATATTTTCTAAGGATGATTCCAAGGTCAAATCATCATGATTGAAGAGTTTGAGAAGTTTCAAGCTAGGGTTTCTAAGGCTTGACAGTGTAAAATCCCCTAGTTTGACCCCTATCTTCAAGGCAGTTTAGCTCAAGATATGATTGTCATCTCATCTTACCCCCAACATGAATGTTGTAGAGCATGGTTTTAGCTTTAATTTGAGTTCTAGAAGTCCTTGATAGGATTTGTAGAACTCAAGTTATGACTTTGACAAGTTACAGGTCATCTGAGGTATGTGAATTTAGGGGCTTGAAAGTTACCCAACTTGCATCAAACTTTTGCCTTAGAAGGATGATTCCTATGAAATTTTGGTCAACATGAGTGTTGTTACTTATCCTCTTAGATTTCTAGAGAGTACTAGAAGTCCTTGATAGGATTTGTAGAACTCAAGTTATGGCTTTGACAAGTCAAGGGCATTTTGGTCATTTGGAGATTATAGGTCATTTCAACCATAAGGCCATAACTCCTAACTCCAAGCTTCAAATGGGAAAATGTTCAACATCAAACTTGTTCAAAATGATGTTTTAAGGCTATTCAAGGGGTCATGAGATGTTGAAATTGCTTGTAGCTCAAAGTTGCAAAAATGACCTAAAATAAGGGTATAAGTTAAATGAACCAAAGTTGGAAATTGATACTTTTGATCTACACATCCAAACCAAGGCATGTAATAGGTCATTTTGACTCTAAAAAGCATTTTAAGAACATTGGTTTAGCCACTTTTTTGAGTTGAGGTGTAATTTGTGGACTTGCTTTGAAAAGTAGTTACTTACTTCTTAAGTAACATTTGCAAAACTCAAATTCAAGGCATGATCAAGATCCCTTGCAAGCCAAACACTTCCAAAATGTCATGAGGGGAGAAATTGGAAGGGAATGGGATTGATTTCAAGCTGTTTGCAGAGTTGTGCACACCATGGCATATAAGTGAATTTCTCATGTCATGAGAGATTGGATTTCTCATTAGAAGGATCTAAAGGGTTCTAGATCATCCACACATGTTCTATATATTGAGTAGAAGAGGTTCAGATGAAAGTTTGGTGATGATTGAAGGAGAGAGCAGAGATTGAGATTGAGATTTCATTGCTTGCAACTGAATTTGGTTACATCATTTCACTCACTTTCCATCCATTTTTTTTGATTGCAATCTCTTCCATGGATGCTAGGGAATGATTCCAGATCATAATCAAAGGGACTTCGTGGCTGATTGGTGTTCTTGAACTCAGATTTTTCCACCTACAACTCAGAGTTGGTTCCATGAATTGAAGCCATTTCAATCAGTTCTATTGCATACAGAAGCTTGGAAGTGATTCACTGAAGGAGTCTGGAGCATTTGAAGGCTTGATTTGAGGTCTTGCTACTTCAGTGCACGCGAAATTTTCAGGTTGGTAACCTTTGATCTCTGGCTTGTTTTAAGTAGAATCAATAAGAATTAGGATGTTAGATGCATTGTAGAACGGTGTAGGAAGGTTTTCAGATAGTTAATTTGAGAATTAGTGACCAATTAAGGATGTTACCATTTTCGGTTGAGAATTGGTTATGGCGAATCTTGAGGTTTCAGAGAGAATAAAGGGCATGAATGAATTCGTGAGGAAATTTGGGATAAGTTTCATGCATAGACCATTTGCAATGGAGGATCCTAGAGAGAGTTAGGGTTGGGGACGATGACCGGAGCACCACCGGTGGTGGCCGGAGCTGCGCGCGAGGTTGATAGATTCAAAAGGTTGAAGATGACTCTAGAGCCCTTGGATTTAGGTGGACCTTTGACTGGAGAAGTGATCCAACGGCCACACGTGTGTTTCAATTTGTGAAGGATCTGAGTTTTAATGAAACACATCGTTTCATTTAGTTGATGATGTTGGGCTTAGTGAATTGGTTGATACCTGCACCCCCCTGATGGCCCAATCCATGATATGAACTGCTTTTCATTACTATCTGCACCACGCGCTTGGTTATTTTATTTTGATTTTCTTTATTTTTTCATTTTATTCATGGTTCTTGATAAAATCATAAAAAATGGAACAATAATTCAATTGATCCCATTCTTTTTGCATTGGATTCATGATTGAATATAGTATTTTTTAGATAAAAATATTTTTGTTTCATGCATTTTCTGATTTTATGGGAATTTTCACATTTTAATTGATATTAAAATAGTCATGTTTGATACTTGATTTTGTGGAATTTTATGTGATCATGTGATGATGATTTTGATCCTGATTTTTTGTGAGTAGTTAGCATAGATATGCATGCTCCCCATAGAATTTTCTCACATTTTTGTGATGAACTTAGGTGGTAGTTTAGGTTGAAACCTTTAGAAGCTCCAATTTTAGGGTTTATGGTTGATACCATTGGATTTAGGACTTAATTTTAGGACTTAATAGATGATTTAGTCCCTGGTTTTTGTATGATGCATTCTTAATTGAATTAGGATACCTTAGGAATTTTTGTAGAAATTTATAAGATAGTGTACTATTTTTGATTGATTTTAGTTTAGGTGCTAGTTTTAGATGATTCTAAGGCACTAACTCAACTAGATTAACATCTTTAGTTCCCTTAGATTAGGGTTTTGTTTCTCTTGCTCTTGGATGATGTTGAAGGCAAGTTGAAGATGCATTGGATTGCTTGAAGAGGCTTGGATTTGAAGATCTTTCCTTCTTTTGGGGTAGTTTTGATTAGGTTAAGATTAGGGTTTTGTAGGCAGAGCTTCTAGATAGTTCTCTTCCTTCATAAACATGGAATATGTTGATCAATTCCATTCTTCCCTATGATGTAAGGTCCCTTGTAAAGGCCTCATCCCTCCTTTGGTAGGATGTGTGGCTCTTTGCAAATTGGTAGAACCTTTGAGGGTCCCTTTCTCTGATGATAGGATGCTTAGTGGTGACCTTTGGTCTTCACTCTGCTACCAACCATCCAAACCTTGCTCTTGATAGATGCATCTTTCTCCCTTGTTAGAGGATGGAGTTCCTTGATTGAAGAAGATTGAAGTGTGAAGTTGACACTTCCATGTGATTGAAGATTACTCTGAGAAGCTGAAGATTGTAGATGAAGAAGACCAAGTTGATACTGGTAAAGCAAAGAGAGCTGAAGCTTGAAGAACAAGTTGATACTTATGAAGAGGATTCAATTGAGATTGAGTGAAGAGCTGAGGCTTGAGAAATAAAGGGTAAGTTGACACTTGCATTGATGCATTGAGAGCTTGAGGGAATCAATTTGATACTTGTAGTTAGTAGTAAAGCCTGAAGGTGGGATTTACTGTAAAGTTGAAGCTTGAGGAAGAAAGAATAAGTTGATACTTATGTTTGATGGGTTGAAACTTTGGAGGAGCAAGTTGATGCTTGTTCTTGAGGATGATAGCCCTGGAGAGCTGTTGAAGATTGATGACTGGACTGCTGTCAAGATGGTTTAGTTGTAGGAGATGTGGATCTGTTTACTCTCTTGTCTATTTTCTCTTCTGTATTGATGTGGCTTGTTTGATTTGCTTGATGCATTAGAATAAGTTCATATCTAGACTGATGTAAGCTAGGAGCATGACTGCACTAGAGGTTGAGTTGCTCCCTCTGCTTGTATTTTTACTGTATGGCTTTGCTTGCGGGTATTCGGTAGAGCCCTGCTCCCTTGCCTATGTGGTTTGTGTTTGCTTGATAGCATTTTATTTCCTCTGTATGATTGCAGTCACTGATATCTTACTTGATAACACTTTATTTTATTACCTCTGTATGATTGCAGTTATTCATATCTGGCCTGAGGTTGAGATGAGCTTGTGGAGGCTGATGCCCCACACACATTTCCTCCCTCACTTGCATTGCATGCATTTTACAGTCGGTTACTGTTTACTATCTAAGCTGATGCTTTATCTGTTTCTGTTTATCATTGACATGATCCCTTAGGACTCTCACTTCCTTTGATAAGGAAGTGATGATTAGAACTTTAGGTTGAAACCTATGCATGATAACTTCTAGGAGTTCCCTGTTTCAAACTTCAACTATAGGATGAATCCTTGGCATGACGACATTAGGACTTGATAGTCTCCCTTTAGTTGAGCCCCTTCTCTTCTCATCTTCAAAACAAATGAAAATACAATAATAAAGGTTAACTGACATCGTACGTTACGAGCCTTAAGCTATCTGATAAAGGATTGTTGGAGAGTTTCTTTTCAACAGTCTGAAGGTTTAGTATGGTACCCTTTGGGTGACATACGACGCATTCACTCTCAGGTCATAGTCTCTAGTGCGATACTAGTTGCAAACACAATAAAAAACAGTTCTTTCGTAAAAGACAGAAAACAAACTTCAAACCTTTTTGCCCCGTGGGCCCGTAATTCAAAGGAAGCTTTTCTGAAGAAAAGAGTGTCGTTGACTCCCAGTTCTACCGCAAATGGTAACGCCCAAGTCTCCAAGGGTCGAGCTGCGTACACCAAACTGCTGGAACTGTTTGTTAACCCTACTCAATAAAAACAGATGAATCTGAATCCCCGTAATCCGTATTATCCCGAACTACGTAAGCTCTGATCTCTCATACCTGTTGAGAGTACGTAGGCACAATACTGACGTATTGGCGAGCCACCTTCCCCGTAAACCGTAGTAGGTCGAACTACGTTGACTCTGATTTCTCATTCTCTGATGAGGATACGTAGGCATAAAGCGCGACGCTTTGCCGAGTCATTTTCTTTTCTTTTTTTAAGCCAGCCTTGATAGGTAGATAAATTCAACCAACCCGTCCAGTAAACACAACAAGCGTGGATCCCGTCGAGTACGACGAACGTGAGGGGTGCTAATACCTTCCCCTTGCGTAACCGACTCCCGAACCCAGACAACGGTTGCGATGACGTTGTCTTATACCTTCTCGTCAGGTTTTTCCGATCGTTTCGTTTCCCGCTCTGAGGGATAAATAATGAAAGGTGGCGACTCTTCTGTTTTGTCGGCACCTTATTTTCGCGGAAGCGACACAATGTCTAGGACAATTTGTAAGACAAGTTAAATTTGTAGCAGAAATAATAAAAGAAAAATATAAATAATACAGGTATTGGTAACCCAGTTCGGTGCAAAATCACCTACATTTAGAGGGCTTTAAACCAAAGAAAGGAAATTCACTCTTAATAGTCAAAAGTAAAAAGTGGTATTCATTGAACCATCCTAATTCAATGCCTCTTTTCCTAATACTACCCATGAACTTCAATTCTGGACTCCCCATTGAAAGAACTCCACTCTTAATAGTCAAGATAACGATTGGTCTTATATGAACTCACTTCATCCAATGTCACTTTCCTAATACTACTTGTGAAGATTTGATCAAGGCTTCTCCTATCACTTTCACTCGAACACTCTCCTAAGTGTTTGGAAAAGTAGAAAAGTATAAGACTGATGAAACAAAGTTAAAACTCAAATACTATATTTCTTAACATATAAATAATACCCAAGAATAGAGTATTAAAAATAATACAAAACTAAATTAAATATTTCTTGTAGAGTATACATTTTCTCTAAAGTTCTATATATTCACAAAGGAGATTTCCTCTTTATATAGTAACAATGATGCAACTAGAAAGCCCATTAAGGTTTAGGTCTTGAATGCAATTAGCCTCTCAAAAGTGCATGAGATCAAAATACATTAATATTTATTATAAATCTTGATTGATCACATTTAAAAATAATTTGAATCTCTAGATTACAATGAATTCAGTCTTTTCTCAAAATACTTGCACGCAGTGCACCCCTAAATGAGACAAGATGTCTCACAGATCATGGAATATTTTTCTTGAAATATTTCCATATAAAATAATTCTAAATATTGAACAAATAAAATAAAAATTTCACTTGATATAATAATTCCAACTTCTCAAGTAAATGATTCAGATTAATCAATAAACACTTAATAAATAAAAATTTCACTTGATATCAAATTCAATCTTGTTTCCTTTAAGCCAAAAAACACTTAATCAATAAAATGCTCTCTAAATAAATATATGATTCAATCAAATATTTTATGAACTGATTTGATTTATAATTATTCTTTTGAACACATTCTTGACATACATCTATAATAACTAAATTAAAAACAAAATTTTAAATAAAATCTAAAGAGAATAAGAACCCAATCTATGCAGCATACGCGCCAATATGCCACACAACATATTTAAGACATCTTGCTAAACAATTTGCCTACAACCATTAGCCATTCAAATCATTCTGCCAAAGCAACTTCCGCAAAATCTTGGACTAAACAATGCTTTACAAAATCTTGTAATAACATTTGGAATCAAACACCAGATCAAATACGCCAAGATGTTCTCAACAACTTTTGAGACATATTATTTTCAATTTTTCCTATAAAAATATGCTAATCCAAATGTAATAAAATCATTTGATGGGTTTTAGGAACAAATGGGATGAAAAAGGCATAATTGCTAGAAGTAAAACTAGGCAAGAGGCATAAGGGTATAGTCAGGCTAAAGGAGTTTAATATGACGAGACTTATTGATGAACTTTCAAAATTTGTACCGATAATGTGGAATTAATAATTAAAAATATTGTATACATGAGGATTGTAATTTAACAAAATAATCATGTGTGATTTAAAATAAAAACAAACTAGGGGGATTTTGATTTCATCTGGTTCCAAAACAATAACGAACAAACTAAGAAAATGAAATTAAAGATGAGAAAAGCAATTAGGTATTTCATATTGAATCCCCTTATTTTACCTATTGAAGAACTGTGTGTTTATTTAATTATAATTAAATTATCATCTTACTATGAACTAACAAGAATTCCTTTGGTGTGCAACTCACTAATATACACAATAGTTCCCTAATTCCTTAGGCCAACTTAGAACTAAATTAGGTGTTCTATGTGCATTAATTCAAAAGCAACAACTTATAATCATGTAATCCTAGTTAATTACAAAGTAGAATAGTTGTGCATCTGTAAACGAATAAACAACATTAAACTTAAGACAATTAAATAAGATAGTCATGATAAAAGTGTTCAATAAATATCAAACAGACATATGATCCAACAGAGTAATAATAAGGTTATTCTAAAAAAAAGACTTACTCTAGAGAGACTTAGCTACACATCAGTAATTAACATATACCATGAGTTGAAAGTCTTCATCATCAAAATATATGGAAAATAGGTCTCGAATGACTCTTTGATCTCAAAATTTGCCTCTTTAGTATCACTAGCCATCACCTTATCTCCAGGTTTTCGAAGTCTCGAAGAGTTAGCAAAAAGACCTTAAAATATAAATTCAACATGCCAATAAATAACTGGTGTTGCACCACAATGTTGCTACATCACATTGTGATGCAAGCCTCATCACGTTAGGGTGGGATGCATTGCTTGCGTGAGAAATCAAGTAGCTAAAGCTTTGTTTTCTTCACTTTCTCTTCAATATTTTCACTAAGTGTTTATTTCTTCTTTGTGATACAATTTTGCTCAATTATTCACATTTGGCATGGCTTTGCTCATTGATCTTCTAATTTCATTAGAATTTTCTCGTAAAAATCACATAATGACGACTATCATCACATCCCCAAACTTAATATGTTGCTTGTTCTCAAGTAACTTTTCTGCACATTGAACATTTTGCCAGAATTAAAATGCTTATCCTTACCAATGAAAGTCACCTTCTTTTTTTATGAAAACTTTGGTTCCCTGCGCTTCCAAATATACAAGCACTCGCTTTGTATCTAATCTAACATATATGCGCTTAATTTGACAAGGTAACTGTTGCAATGAGAATATGATATCAAATTACTAATTAATTTGAATCACATCTTTACTTCACAACCGATCTTTGATTTATCCGAAGGAAAAGGTCAAAAGAAGGAAAACCTAATTTTTGCATCGTAAATACTGCAGGGAGAGATCTAGGTAAGGGGTTGGTTAAGCTTAGGGAAGGTATTAGCACCCTAAAATTTTGTAGTACTCTACAAGAACCTTTTGTTTAAAGTTTACTATTTGCTTTATTATTTGCTTTAGGGTATATTGCTAAGGGTTAAGAGTGATAGAAAACCTAAGGATTAGTCCTAAGTTTACTCGCCAAGATTCGCATCTTGTGCCTACGTATCTGAGGTAGGGGATGGAATCAGAGTAATCGTAGTTCTCCTTGAAAGGGAGGTTAGAAACGTCTTGACTGTGGTTAAGGTTTCAATGGGGAATAAGCATCTCTTAAGGAAATACTTACGTGGAGTCTTAAAAATCCTATTTCTACGTTGAATTTTTTAATTGAAAATTAGGGTTAAATTAGGGATTCCACGGCGGGAAACCCTAAAATAGTGTACGGCGACTCTTTGACCTAATGCTAAGGTAAAGGGTGTTTTCGTCCACGGTGGGGCGCCTAGGCTATTAGGGTTGTGAAACATTCAAAGGGTAAGGCTATTAACTCGGAGGTCAAACAGTTATACCTAATCCTTCGGACGTTTAATGGTAAATTAATACAAATGACTAAGAGTTATTATATGGCAGGAATTAAAATGCGGAAATAATGAAAGCAATAAAGAAAACATCACGATGATCACTCGCGTAAATTACAAATCCCAAAAACAATGCCAAAAATAAATAACTGCGACGATTACTCGCACAATTACAAACCATAAAAAACAAAATAAGGCGACGATAGCATCTCGTAATTACAAACCGACAAATTGAAATATAAATAAAAGTCATGGATTAGTATGCAGAGTTGAATAAGGATCAAGTGATTGTTAGATGAAAATTAAAACGACCTAAATCCAAGAGCTCTTTATTTTTCAAGTTCTCTTTAAAAGGAGGATTTATGCTTGAACTTTTGAATGGAATAAGTTATTTTTCTTTTTTTTTTTTTACAAAATACTAACTAATTAAGATTTCTTACTTTTATTTTAAGTTGTTAAAACAAATTTATGGTTTTCTAACAATGAAATGGCTTATATTTGCTGATTTAATTAAAATACAAATTGACAAATTTATAATATTAAGTAAGTTAAAAGAGGAAAATGCTAAAAGGTTTTTTAGGGTTACAAGACCCATCTTCTTCTTCGTTTCCGGCGGCGCAATGGCCTCCGTCCATGGTGTTTGAGCTGTTCCTTGATGCATGTCCTTTCCGACGAACTCTTTCATCTTCTTTCTTTCTCTTTTAACCTGCAACCGAAAGAAAGACAAAATTGTGACCCTCAATTGCTTACCGTTTTATGAATCGAAGCAAGTGTGTGGTTGTTCGTCCGATGATGGGTTCCGTTGAGGATGAACTGAGGAGACGCGGTTGTAGCTAGCGTTCGAATCCCTACGGGTTCCGCCACCGCCGATCCAGCTCATTGGTGAACCCCTTTTTGGGTCGTTCGCTCTTATTGATGGTGTTGCCGAGATTTCGATCCTCTTCTTTGAGTTTTTTTTAGTCTTTGTGATGATGATGAAGCCTTTAAAGGCTTTTTAAACCGCCGTTCTTGGTCGCCGCTTTTGGTCCTGGGGTTCTCCTTCCCTCTCTGAAAAATCCTTTGATGATTTTATATGTCTTTCGATTTATGGGCTTTACGGTTTCAGTTTGTTTGATTTGCAGATTTTTCAGAGATTAATATGGAAGGTTTTGACTGACTTGTTTGTTGATTGCAATTTGAACTTGTTTGTTTGACGGGGTATTTTCCGGAAATCCGTTGATGGGCTTGCGAGAATCACTTTTTGAAAAATAAGTGCTTCATTCAAAAGCACTTTTCTGGATAAGCACTTTTCAAACCAACTTTTTTCAAAAGCACTTTTATCTCTCTCTCTTTGGTTGCCTCGGAAGATAAGAACGGAATGCTGCCGATTTTAGCTTTTGGTTGCGAATAAAGTCGGGAGCCGGCTTCCGAGTAATCTGTTGCCCTCCCGACGGACCCGATGATGACAATGCTCTGAGGCTGTCAGATAGAAACTAACCGAAGAAATTATTCGCTGGTTGTTTGACTTGCAGGTCCGGAGAAAAAGTCGGAGGCTCGAAGGGTAGTTTAGGGATTTTGGGAAATATTAGGAAAATTTTTAATTAATTTGTACTTCTCTTCCTTTTGATCAATGTAATACAATAATTATTATAAATAAAATTTTAATTTCATTATTTGATTATTGCAACAAAATAACAAAATAAAAATTCTATTTTCTAATAATTTTGATTTTATCAATCCAAAATTATCCGATTAAATCCCATTTCTGATAAAATCTCCGAATGCTTCTTCTGATTAAATTCAAATCTTACATCCAATTAATTCCAAATATCAGAATAAACTTAGAAGAACAAATTTCGTTAATTTATATGACTAAATTTACTAGATTGATAAACCTGACACTCCCTGAAATCAAACTCCAACAAATACGTCTAAACAAACTGAAATAGCCAGATTAAATTCTTCCAACGAGATTTATTCACTTAACCGGGACACGCAGCCATGAATAGATAAACAGAGAAAATTCAGTTAATAATTGATTCTCGCACCGGTTTAACCCAAATCCAATGATATTTCACCGTATTCAGTTCCAGATGGTTTATTACTACAACGGTACTTCTGAAATCCGCCTGACGACTACACTCGGCCCTTGAATAGAATGCATTGTACCATGAAGAATCTGACGTCAGACTATAAAAAAAATCCAATTCAACCCCAGATAAATCACAGAACTTCCTAAAGACAAACCAACTTCTTAAACTTCGCCAAACTGCCCGTTAATGACCACTTTGCCCTTCATAAGTAAAAACATGCATAGCATGATTTTTCCTGCAAAACCAAACAGACTACACAAACCTTTTAGTGGTTAGTTAAAATGCAATGCGAATGAGATGACGTGCGAAATGAACCTAATAATCTCGGGGCAAAATTTGGGGTATTACAGTTGCCCTTATTTAAATAGCTTCACAGGATGATATGAGCGACGACGACTCGAGGAATCATGGTGGAGGGATTTAAATACAGATAACCGAAAAGTTTTCCCTTAGACACATTGATATGCAATGCTATGAACAAAACAAAACGACTATAATGTTGATAATGGTATGAATCTAATATGATGCGTATGATGGAATGGTAAATGCAAAAATGCAGACGACATGACGATACAGGGGACAGACGCGACGAATATACCATACTGGGGAATACGACGTACTGGTGGAACAACACGACAAATGGGGAATTCTAAAGTGACGGATCAACCGGTGCAAGCACGACCAGTTGTCACTTTAGGATGAAACGGTGACACAGGATCCACACGGCGGTAGGATCAGGTAAACGAGAAGTGCTAGAATTTCCAGGATATTCCTTTAAACAAAGAGATCGAGCGGGATCTTTAGGAATCGTCGGAAAATGTACAGGGAGAAGCAAACATCAGAAACATCCGGAAGAATATCGAATGAACTTTGAAACACACCAGAGATACTCGGAAAAACATCGTATAAGCTCTGGGACAAAGAAACGAATTTTAGGGACATCCGGAAGAACATCGAATGAGCTAAAAAGGAGTTTTGGAAGAACATCAGAACCAAACTCAATCCGGAAAAACGTCAGAAAGAGAAATGTATCCGGAAAACCTTCGGAAAGATCTTGGAAAACCATCAGAATCGACAGAAAATATCTGGGAAACCATCAGATAAGTTCTGAAATAATATCAGAACAAAGACTCAAACTAGAAAAACATCAGAGAGAGCAACGTATCCGGAAAACCATCGGATAGATTTTGGAAAACCATCAGAATCAAAGGTAATATCTAGAAAACCGTCAGATAAGTTCTGGAAGAACATCAGAACAAAGACTCGATCTAGAAAACCATCAGAAAGAGGAATAAATCTGGAAAACCATCAGAAAGATTCTGGAAAACCGTCAGAATCGCAAAAGAATATCTGGAATACCATCAGATAAGTTCTGGAAGAACATCAGAACAAAGACTCAGTCTGGAAAACCATCAGAAACAGGAATAAATCCGGAAAACCATCGGATAAGATTCTAGAAAACCATCAGAATCAAAAGGAAAATATCTGGAAAACCATCAGATAAAAGATACTCAATCTGGAAAACCATCAGAAAGAGAAATAAAAATAAGGGTACCAGACATCCAATAATGGCTTTGAATGAAAGGTATAAACACAATATATATGAGAATAGTATTGGATGTGAAAGGAATAGACATATTCGAAAGAACAATCGGATAAGAAAAATATCATACCTGGAAGAACATCATATAGACACGACAACTCTGTTTTGTAGGTGCCAAGTAAGTCGGACTTTGACCACAAGGTAAGACAATGGATAAAACACAATCTCGGGAGAAATGCAAATAAGGATAAAACACTCATGATATGCGTATGTATATGAATAATGATATGATATATGATCAATTGCAAATGCATATGCTGACGACTAGACTCGACTCTTTTGGTAAGATGACAAGACTGGAGAACTGATTCCTCAACACGGAGATCAAGGTTATTCTGCTCGGGGACTAAAGATGTTACTGCTGAGCATATCTCTGCCATAATGGTAAACTATGTCAAGTTGATGATCCTTGTAGGAAGAAAAGATAGCTGCCTGGGGATTCTTCAAGTAAACTTCCCCAGATTAAACTGTCTATAGACTGAACTGGTAAATACTTCAGCTTGTCTGATTCTGTAGATGACTACTTAACTGCGCCCTCGGAGGCTTGCCCCAGTATGAGTCTTGAAAAATCTTTTGGATAAACCAACTCTGAGAAGACCTTGCCCTTGATAGGATTGCGTGACCAAGTTTCTCGATGTTTGAAAATTCCTTAGAGGAAAGCCAATTTGCAAACAGAAATATTCATACAAACATGGTAATGCAAAGTTCATGCAACTTTTGAAATCAAAATTAGTTTTGAAATATGTAAAAAAAATGAGTCGTTGGTCAGAACACGGTGGTTCAGGACGCTCAAAGTTAAAACAAAGGTGTACTGCCAAAATAAATGATACACAAAGATCTTTTGGAGTCATCTTATACAACCTTACTGTAGTATACTTTCAAAATAACCTTGCTTCAATTAGGTCTTTTGAGGGTTGTAACGTGGCCTGGTTCACAGTTTAACAAACAAAGGATAAAGGCTCAAAATTTATTTGTACCCATCCAATCTACGTGATAATCTTCAGTCATACGCTCCGTTAACTCATATTATACATTCAGGTTCCTATATGTTAGGAATTGCACTGATGGTGGCAATGAAGGTTCAGAAATCAAGGGACCTATGAAAAGGAAGTCACTACTTCCCTATAACATTTGATTGTTTTAACATTGAGAATTCTCAAGGTAAGGATTTTAAAGATCCTCTTTTTATTATCCCTAACTTTTTCATGGACTGTTTCTTGTAAAGCGCACAGTCAGCGGGATGCCCCAGTTTTGCCTAAGTCTCCTTCGCAGGTTTTGACTTAGCGGGCTTTTTCTTTTGATTTTTTTATGTGGAAGAAAGTGACTGCCTAGCTCTTACGGTGAACCATCATCGGCTTTTGACTTGGAAAACATCTTCGACACTTACTTGCTGTGTGCGAAGGAAAATTGGTGAGTGCCACCTTTATATGAAAGGCATATTGTATGACCACATACCCCAGTTAACTGAAAACTACCCATGCCCCAGGTTAAAATTGCGATTTTTTTTGTAAAGAAAGAGCTTCAACTTCTAGGTTCGAAGGGGGTGACAAGGGAATAACTTCCTTATTTCTCTAGTGTTTGGGATTGAAACAATGCCTTACATCATCAACAAAGTTTGATTGAAAGCATACTGACAGCAGTTATGGGTATAACATTTTCGTCATCCTCCCTCCAATCTTTGTATATCAAAAATTTGGACAAGAAATAAATATTTGAAAGATAAAACGTAAAGATGCAAATAATAGATAAAATGAATTAAATCAAAAGTTGCAATGCTCAGTTCATTAATATAAATGTACAAATATAATTCGAAAGAAAACAACTAATAAAATAAGGAAAGTACAAACAACGAGAAATAACAGCCTAATGACTAAATCAGTGAGCCATCCTGTCTGAAACACAAATAATCTGCTGGGGTCAGGCCGAAGCTTCACTTTTGATGTGCTGGCAGAGGACTTTTCTGAACATTTGGAGGCTTATCCGAAAAATCAAGTATTCCATCTCGCATCAACTCATGCACTCTAGCCTTCAGTGCAAAACAATGCTCCAAGTCGTGGCCTAAGGCACCCTCATGAAAAGCACACTGTAGATCAGCCCTAAATCCGGTAGGAGGAGGATTAAGAGGAGGTGGTAAAGACCTTATAGTGATCAGTCCTTGTCGAACTAGGTCAGGATATAGCTCTGATAAGTCATGGGAATAAGATCAAATTGATTCCTATTTCGATACTGGTCTTGTCTAATAACTAGACGTTGAGGAGCCTGAGCTGGCTGTGGAGCAACAACAGGTTGAGATCTGTGGCGAGGCTTTCCTGATTCAGTCATGACAGCATTGGTCTGCTCGTACTTCCTCTTATGGAAATTCCCATAGGATTTCTTTGCACCATTAGAAGATTTGGCAGCTTTGGATACCTTACCATTTTTCAAACCTTCTTCTAACCTTTGGCCAATAGTTACCAGATCTATAAAGCTTGAAGAGGCACTCCCAATCATCTTTTCCCAACAGAAAGGAGACAAAGTATCCATGAACATTCCTGTCAGTTCCTTCTCTGCTATAGGGGGTTCAACTTGGAAAGCTAACTCTCTCCAGCGCTGAACATATTCTTTGAACGACTCTTTTTCCTTCTGAGACATACTTTGAAGCTGACGACAATCGGGAGCCATATCCAAATTGTATTTGTATTGCTTCATAAAAGTGTTGGTGAGATCCTGGAAGCAGTGGAAGCTGTTATGCTCCAAGTTCATATACCATTTGAGAGAAGCACCACTCAAACTATCCTGAAAGCAATGGATGAGCAACTTCATGATTGTTGGTGTAAGCTGCCATCTTTCGGAAGTACATAACTAGATGGTCTCTTGGACATGAGTGACCTTGATACTTCACAAACTCAGGAGTCTTGAACTTGGCAGGAAAAACAATACTAGAAATTAGGCACATATTATCGGCATTAACGTTGAAGAAATCAATACCCTCGACAGCTTGGAGTCTCTTGTTTATGATCTGAAACTGTTCACGGGTAATCTCAGGCTCAAAAAAATCTTCTTGAACACCGCCATCATTGTACTCATAGGGAGGATTCTCAAAGGGAGCTTGAATAGTCTGATTAACAATGTGGACCACAGGTCTGGCCTTGGTAAGGACAGGAGCTTGAAAAACCGGTCTGATAGTCTGACCAATCGTAGCGGCATATGCAATAGGTGGAGAGTAGTTATGAGGTAAACCAAACTCTAGCCAAGTAGATGGTGGCAATGAAACAGGAGATGGATCAACACTGGAAACCTCCTGAATGACGGTCCTTTGAGGTGGCTCTCCTTTGGCAATCAGTACTTGAAGCATTTCGGTAAGCCTGGTCATGCCTGCTTTCAATTCATCGATCTCCATTCGGACTTCCACATTATGTTCCTCTTGTTCCGACATCTGGCGTCTATAGTTAGCTCTAGTCTGATATCTGTGTCGAGGAATCAACTTGACGACTCAAAAGGACACTGGAAGGCGATAGACCCGAGAATGAGAAACCGGGGGGAAAATGCAATGCAAGACCTGATGCTAGTGCAATGCAATGGTTTCAAGAACTTCAATGATCAATTGCAAATGTCTTCTAAGAAACGCTAGAAAATGTTTTAGACTTTAAAATGTGTGACTTTTGAATTTGCAAAGGACAATTGAATTCCTTGAAACTAGGAATGATATGATGTTTTATGGATGAAATTCACAACCACAAACAAAAGTCCTAGGTTAGAGGAACAATGAGTGGAGTCAAGGTCTACCCATCCCTATAAGGTATGTACTATAGGATAGTTGTACCTGCAGAATAAGGGTTCTAAAGAAGTGCCCAAAGTCATCAGTCCATCTTTCGGATATTATCAATTTCCCGACTGACTCGGTGGTTAATAATATTCTCAAGAGAACCTCTTTTCAGTGTAGTATCGCGTAGCAACTATTTTGGGACTACTCCCTCATAGTCCTCGCACTACGTCCTATATAAGGCCAAGGTGGTGTTAAGGTACTACAGTCCCCAGTATCACAGACTCCAATCGACAATAGTAAACATTTTCACGACTACTCATTCAACCGAACCATTTTCGAAAGGGTCTCAACTGAGCGGTGATTCTCAAGTCAGCTTGGTCGGGACTCAATCCCTATAAGCCTCGTCGAATATATCACCTTCCTATAATAATGGCACTCAAGTCTAGGTGTAGGACTTATCTCACAACAATGGTACCCCAAGTAAGGTATAGAAAATAGTAAAATAAGCAAAGTAGGGGTAACCCTTAAAAGATAGGACGTACCCAGTGAAGTCGTCATTTTCTGTTGCGGTGAGAATAGGATATCAAATTATTAATTAATTTGAATCGCATCTTTAGTTCACAACCGATCTTTGGTTTATCCAAAGGAAAATGTCAAAAGAAGGAAAACCTAATTTTTGCATCGTAAACAATGCGGGGAGAGATCTAGGTAAGGGGTTGGTTAAGCTTAGGGAAGGTATTAACACCCTAAACTTCTGTAGTACTCTACAGGAACCTTTTGTTTAAAGTTTACTATTTGCTTTAGGCTATTTTGCTAAGGGTTTAGAGTGATCGGAAACCTAAGGGTTAGTCCTAACTTTACTCTCCAAGATTTGCATCTTGTGCCTACGTATTCGAGGTAGGGGATGGAATCAGAGTAATCGTAGTTCCCCTCGAAAGGGAGGTTAGAAACGTCTTGATTATGGTCAAGGTTTCAATGAGGAATAAGCATCTCTTAAGGAAACACTTACGTGGAGTCTTAAAACTCCTATTTCTATGTTGAATTTGTTAATTTAAAATTAGGGTTAAATTAGGGATTCCACAGCAGGAAACCCTAAAATAGAGTATATCGACTCTTTGATCTAATGCTAGGGTAAAGGTCATTTTCGTCCATGACGGGGCGCCTAAGCTATTAGGGTTTTGAAACATTCAAAGGGTAAGGCTATTGACTCGGCGGTCAAATAGTTAGACCTAATCCTGCGGACGTTTAACGGTAAATTAATGAAAATGACTAAGAGTTATTATATGGCAGGAATTGAAATGCGGAAATAATGAAAGCAATAAAGAAAACATCGTGACAATCAGTCGCGTAAATTACAAATCCCAAAAACAATTCCAAAAATAAATAACTGCGACGATTACTGGCACAATTACAAACTATAAAAAACAAAATAAGGCTACGATAGCCTCTCGTAATTACAAACCGACAAATTGAAATATAAATAAAAGTCATGGATTAGTATGCAGAGATGAATAAGGATCCAGTGATTGTTAGATGAAAATTAAAACGACCTAAATCCAAGAGCTCTTTAGTTTTCAACTTCTCTTTAAAAGGAGGATTTAAGCTTGAATTTTTAAAAGGAATAAGTTATTTTCCTTTTTTATTTACAAAATACTAACTAATTTTAATTTTTGAAACAAAGGATTAATTTTTTATATTTTTTTGACAAGAGAGAAATTTATTTTAAAAAAAGATTCTAACCTAGAGGGTTTCAATTTTAAAGAAATATTTTAATTTTGAAGAAAATATTTAATTAATTTAAAAAAGCTTTTTTTGAATTAAAGATTTTAAAAGACAAGTGTTAAATTTTGACTTTAGAAAAATTTGGTTTTAGTTTAAAAATTTAGATTTCTTACTTTTATATTAAGTTGTTAAAACTAATTTATGGTTTTCTAACAATGAAATGGCTTAGATTTGCTGATTTAATTAAAATACAATTTGACAAATTTATAATCTTAAGTAAGTTAAAAAGAAAAAAAAAACAAAATGAAAATAAATACAGGCCATATAAGAGGAAAATGTTGAAAGGTTTGTTAGGGTTACAAGACCCATCTTCTTCTTCGTTTCCGGCAGCGCAATGGCCTCCGTCCATGGGGTTTGAGTTGTTCCTTGATGCATGTCCTTTTCGATGAACTCTTTCGTCTTCTTTCTTTCTCTTTTAACCTGCAACCGAAAAAAAGTCAAAATTGTGACCCTCAATTGCATACTGTTTTATGAGTCGAAGCGAGTGTGTGGTTGTTCGTCCGATGATGGGTTCCGTTGAGGATGAACTGAGGAGACGCGGTTGTAGTTGGCGTTCGAATCCCTACGGGTTCCTCCGCCGCCGATCCAACTCATTGGTGAACTCCTTTTTGGGTTGTTCGCTCTTATTGATGGTGTTGTCGAGATTTCGAACCTCTTCTTTTGTTCTCGGCAAAGACGATGATGAAAACACTTCTTTGAGTTTTTTTTAGTATTTGCGATAATGATGAAACCTTTAACGACTTTCTGAGCCGCCGTTCTTGGTCGCCGCTTTTGGTCCTAGGGTTCTCCTTCCCTCTCTGAAAAATCCTTTGATGATTTTATATGTCTTTCAATTTATGGGCTTTACGGTTTCAGTTTGTTTGATTTGCAGATTTTTCCGGAGATTAATAGGGAAGGTTTTTACTGAGTTGATTGTTGATTGCGATTTGAACTTGTTTGTTTGACGGAGTATTTTTCAGAAATTCGTTGATGGGCTTGCGAGAATCGCAATAAGTGCTTCTTTCAAAAGCACTTTTCTGGATAAGCTCTTTTCAAACCAGTTTTTTTCAAAAGCACTTTTATCTCTCTCTCTCTCTCTGGTTGCCTCGGAAAATAAGAACAGAATGCTGCCGGTTTTAGCTTTTGGTTGCGAATAAAGTCGAGAGCCGGCTTCCAAGTAATTTGTTGCCCTCCCGACGCACACGATGATGACAATGCTCTGAGGGTGTCAAATACAAACTAACCGATTAAATTATTCGCTGGTTGTTTGACTTGAAGGTCCGGAGAAAAAGTCGGAAGCTCGAAGGGTAGTTTAGGGATTTTGGGAAATATTAGAAAAAATTGTAATTAATTTGTACTTCTCTTCCTTTTAATCAATGTAATACAATAATTATCATAAATAAAATTTTAATTTCATTATTTGATTATTGCAACAAAATAACAAAATAAAAATTCTATTTTCTAATAATTTTGATTTTATCAATCCAAAATTATCCGATTAAATCCCATTTCTGACAAAATCTCCGAATGCTTCTTCCGATTAAATTCAAATCTTACATCCAATTAATTCCAAAGATCAGAATAAACTTAGACGAACAAATTCTGTTAATTTATCTGACTAAATTTACTAGATTGATACACCCGACACTCCCTCAAATCAAACTCCAACAGATATGTCTAAATAAACTAAATTAGCCTGATTAAATTCTTCTAACGAGATTTATTCGCTTAACCGGGACACACAACCATGAACAGTCAAACAGAGAAAATTCAGTTGATAATTGATTCTCGCACCGGTTTAACCCAAATCCACTGATATTCACCGTATTCAGTTTCGGATGGTTTATTACTCCAACAGTACTTCTGACGTCAGACTGTAAAAAAAAATCCAATTCAACCCCAGATAAATCACAGGACCTCCTAAAGACAAACCAACTTCTTAAACTTCGCCAAACTGCCCGTTAATGACCACTTTGCCCTTCATAAGTAAAAAAAAACGCATAGCATGATTTTTCCTACAAAACCAAACAGATTACACAAACCTGTTAGTGGTTAGTTAAAATGAAATGCGAATGTGATGACGTGCGAAATGAACCTAATAATCTCGGGGAAAATTTTGGGGTATTACAATAACCTCTCAATAAACATACAAAAATAGTTAACATTGAAATTGTAAAGGGTCTAATCGAATCATTCAAATTCATAATCAAACACACACTTTTGAGATCTTTTTAAGGTTGTGACGTGGCTGATGTGAGAGTAGGATAATTTAGGATAATAAGCTTAAATCTTTAGAGTTAGGTACCTAATTTTTGTGGTGTTATCTTATTTCATTTTGTATCAGTATTTTCTAATTTACTTGGTACTAGAGAATGCATATTATTGGTCCTAATTTTCACAATTTTTTAAAGAAGCTATTTTTAACTTCTTGTTTTTATTTCTTTTCTTTTGAATGATATCTCTAGTACCTCAATCCTAAACTTATTTGTTGCTAACTTCCAAGAGCAACCTCAAACTTATACTCTTGCATCAAATAAGTAAAACAATTATTTCTATCTAACTCCAAAAAGAGTTGAAAGAATTTATCTTTCAAGTCAAATGGCTATTTAATAAGAGTTGTCACTGAAAGAATGGGTTAGGCTCAAAGTGATTAAACAACAGATATTATCATATTAAAACTTGGTAGCTTAAAATGCTCGGAGTTTTCACAAACAATTGCCTTAATGTGTATTTCTCAGATCAATGGACTCAACTTAGAATGAAAATTCAAATTCTAGGAAATAAGTAATGTACATATACTCTCACAAGAAGGAAAAGTAAAAAGTGGAAATATTTTTCTCAAACCTTTTTTTCATTAAGTTTTAATCCGCAAGGGAATTTCAATGTCAATCTCTTTCATTCGTTTATGGTGGTTTTTTCTTTCCTTTTTCATACTGGTACAAGTTAGGTAACATATTAAAACTAAAATAAACAACAAAATCAAACAATTTTATTACTTTCATACAAAGAAATGTACAAGGGGAATAACTTTTCAAGATCGAGCTAGTACTTTTATTTGGATCAACCTCACTCGAGAGTTGTACAACAAAATTTTATGCCCTACTTGAAATTCTCTTCTTTACAAATTCTTATCATGATACCTCTTGGTTCATTCTTTAAAGATCACCAAATTCTCATACGTTCTATGTCTAATCTCTTCTAACTCCTCTATCTTCAACTATCTCTTTCGTCCTACTGCTTTTCATCAAAGTTGAGGAACTTGACTGTCCAATATGCTTTATGTTTTAGCTCGGATATTAAATGAAAAGCTTTCCCATAAACCAATGCATATGGTGATAATCTAAGATGAGTCTTAAATGTTTTTCTACTGGCCTAGAGCATCATCTAGATTTTTTATCAATCCTTTCTAGACGTAGTTATCGTCTTTTCTAAGACATTTTTAAGTTGCATGTTTGAAACATCAGCTTGTCCACATGTTTGAGGATGATATAATATGGATACTTTATGCTTCACATTATACTTATACAACACACTTTCCAAGTATTTGTTGCAAAAGTGTATCCTTCCATCATTTATCAGCATTCTAGGGACTTCGAACCTAGCAAAAACATTATTTTTCAAAAAGTTAGAGACAGTTTGGGAATCATTAGCGAAACAAGTTATTCCTTCAACGCATTTAGTAAAATAATTGAAACAAGCCAGAATGTAAACATTAGAGTTGGACAGAAGGAAAGGACCAATAAAGTGAATTCCCCAACAATTAAGAAGTTCAATCTCTATTATACCTTTAAACGACATTTATCCCTGCTTAGAGATGTTACATGTTTTCTGGCACTATACGCATTCTTTCACATATGACCTGCAATATTTAAATAGTGTTGACCACCAAAAGCCACTTTGGAATACCTTTGTTTTTTTCTCCACTATGGTGGCCTCCAATAAGTTAGGCTGTGGCAGTGCCACATAATGTTTATAGCTTTTTTGCCTTTAACACACATACAAATCAAATTGTCTGAATTAAATTTAGAAAGATAAGGCTCATCCCAACTATATTATTCAAAAACACTTTTTGTGGCTCTATAGTCTTCCATATAAACAAATTAAGGTCGTTCACTTATTTCCATCCCGTGCTCATCCGGAAACTCTTCATTGATGCTATTTTCCTTCTTTGTTAATTTTTCATTCTCCAACTAGGACAAGTGATACGCTACAACATTCTCAACACCTTTCTTATCTCTTATTTCCAATTCAAACTTTTGCAGAAATAATATCCATCAGAGTATCATTGGTTTTGAATCTCCATTGTTAAAAAGGTATTTTAATGTTGCATGATCTATTAAAACAACCACTTTCGAACCAATTAGATATATCCAAATATATTCCAAAGAAAATACTATGGCTTGTAATTTTTTTCGGTGATGGTAAAATTCACCTGTTTTTCATTTAAAACCTTGCTAGTATTGTAAATTGTATATAAAAAATATTTTGTGGCGTTGATACAAAACTGCGCCTATCGCATAATCGGTTGCATCGCACATCATTTCAAAGGGTAGTTCCCAATTTGGTGCAACGATTATGGTTGAAGTTATAAGCTTTTGTTTAATAACAAAGAAGGATTTAAGGCAATTTTATTATTATTCCTTTTGGATGAGCTGCATTATACAAAACAACAATGGAGGTTTCAATTTGTTTTGGAGTAGAAGGAGACATGTGGGAACCGATGTCCCAGCATGTGTGCAGTATATGTCCCTTGTCTGGAGAGCAAGGTTGTCGCTAGATACACGCATTTTTCATATGCATGGAATGTTTTTTGCTGATGTGTGCAACAAATGTTCTTGCTATCTTTTAGAAATCTAATTTAATTAATTAATTAATTAATTAGATTAAATTTAAATCAATGTGATTTAAATTTTAATTCAAATTAGATCAAATACTATTTTGTGGAGTTGATTTTGAACAATAAATCTCCATTATTTCTGGACGAAATCAGATCATTATTTAAAGGAGAAAATCCCAAAATGGATTGCTATAAATAGAAACTATGTCATGCCTTAAAGACTACGAAGCAGAAGAGAAAGTTTAGAGTCTTGAATTTGTTTCTTGTATTCCAGAAAGGATTAATGTTGAATCTACTGTTGCACACCATTATATTTCAATAACTTGGCAAAATTGGTTTGTCTTAGTTGAGTTGTAATTTCAACAATCAATAGATTTGTTATTGAGGTTGATCACTAGGGTTTTATTAAATTATTTTTAAATGTTGGACAAGTTGTCTCAACATCTTGTCCAACATTCGTTCCCTAAGGAACAAAGTTTCATTTGGCAGTAGAGCAAACACCCAGTTCTATTTGGGTTAGCTCCTAGGGAGATATTTTATGTACATATGGATATTACTAAGGATGAAGGGTATATTAATACACCACCTATTTTGGATGGTACAAATTATAGTAATTGGATAACCAAGATGGTGACTTTTCTCAAATCCATAGACATCAAGGTTTGGAAGGCCATGATTAAAGGTTGGAAACATCCTACGGTTACTGCTCAATATGGTACAATAAGTTTGAAGCATGAAGCTAATTGATCTAAGGATGATGATTTTGAAGCGCTTGAAAATGATAAAGTATTGAAATTTATATTTAATAGTGTTGAGAAAAATATGTTCATATTTATTAACACATGTATTAAAGCTAAGGAATCTTGTGAGATTCTCAAAACTTCTTATGAAGGAGCATCTAAAGTGCGGATGTCTAGGCTGCAACTTCTTATAATTGAGTTTAAGAAGATAAGAATGATGGAATATGAATCCATATCTTATTTGAACATCAGACTTCGTGATATTGCCAATTATAATTTTTCCTTGAGAGAGAAGATGTCAGAAGAAAACTGTTCAGAAAGATCCTCAAATCTCTACCTCTAAAATTTGACAGGAAGGTAACAATCTTTGAAGAAGCTCAAGATTTAAGCACCTTGAAGGTGTATGAATGCATTGGCTCTCTAAAAAACCTTTAAAGTGTCTATAAATGAAAGATCAGAAAAGAAGAACAAAGATGTGGCCTTTCTATCCAACACTCAAGAGAATGAAGACCAATGTGAGGAGGATACTGAATAAAGATTTTCTGAGGCTATAGCATTTGTTGGAAGAAAGTTCAATAAAGCTTTAAGAAATCTAGATAGAAGATGAAGGAAAAATGTGTTAGATAAGATGTCTAACATCAACCATCAAAACATGAAAAAAGATGACGACAAACCCAAAGGATTAGAATGCTTTGAATGTGAGGGGTTTGGTCATATCAAAACTTAATGCCCTACCTTTTTAAAAAATAGAAAAAGGAACTCTTAGTTTCTTGGTCTGATTCAGATGATGAAAGTGAAGAAGAAACTGCTAATAGAGTGATGACTTTCACTAGAAAGCATGAGCCTGAAACAGATTCTAGTAATGATAAATAGATAGAAGAAGAGTTAGCTGGCTCATATGAACTTCTGTATCACAAATTAGAGGAAGCTTGCATAACTATTGAGCATCAGAAGTCAACCATAGGTGTACTCCATAAAGAAGTGAAGACACTAACCTCTAACATCATAGGTCTGGAAGACGAAGGTACTTGGCTAAATTCCAAGATTGAACATATGAAAAAATATGTATGTACGTTCAATAGTTGTTTTGAGGTGTTAGATGAGATCTAAGATATTGGAGAAAATAAGATTATTGGGTTTCACTACAAAAAGAAAGTCAAACAATTTCCCAAGAAGACTATTGCTCCTGAATAGAAAAGAAAAATTCAAGTGAAAGACCACAAGCTACAACATCGTGCTAAACATGTGTACCCTCACATTAGTGGTAATAAAAATTAATTTGTAAGGTGTCATATTTGTGGAAGATATGATCATATAAGACCGTTTGTTTGCAGGTTGTATGGATGTCCTAAGTCTTATAGCCAGTCAAGGTCCAAAGGAAAGAAAAGGAAGAACACTCATGCTAAAAGGAAGTGGAAACCTAAAGAAACAAACACTTGTCTAATAGCTCATGCATAACTTATAGTTTCCTCAAGAGAAAATTATTATTTTGATAGTGGGTGTTCCACTAGTGAAAAGACATATCTTGAAGAGCTGAAACCCTATTCAAACAGTTGTGTTACTTATGGTGATGGAGCAAAAAGAAGAATCAATGGCATAGGTGAAATGATTAGTCTAGGATTACCTTGTCTTGAGAATATGTTTCCGATAGAAGGTATGACAATAAACTTGATCAACATTAGTCAACTATGTGATCAAGGACTTAATGTGAAATTCAACAAGTTTGGATGTATTGTCTCCAGCAAAGAGCAAGAAGTGATAATGAATGATTCTAGGTCCAAGGAAAAATTTTATATATAGATACCACATCCCTCATCATGCTTGATGTCTAAGGTTGATGAAACTAACTTATGGCACCAAAAACATGGACATCTAAAGGGTACGAAGAAGATAATATTTGGAGAAGCCATCAGGGGTTTACCTAAACTAGAATTTGAAGAAGGCAAAATCTAGGGATGTTTCCAAATAGGTAAACCGACCAAGATGTCCCACAAGAAGCTCCAGCATCTCACCACCTCAAAGATACTTAAATTACTTTACATGGACATCATGGGACCTGTGCAAGCAGAAAGTTTTGGTAGAAAGATATATGTGTTTATTTGTGTGGACGAATTTTCAAGATATACATGAGTTAACTTAATTAGAGAAAAATATGAAACTTTTGATTTGTTCAAAGATCTATGCCTTCATATCCAAAAGAAGAAGGGAAATGGAATTTTCAAAATAAAAAGTGATGATGGCAAGGAGTTTGAGAACTCTAAATTATCTAATTTTTTCTCAGCTGAAGTGATTAGTCATTAGTTCTCAGCACCTATCACACCTCAT
The DNA here is from genome assembly GCA_963859935.3 of Lathyrus sativus. Lineage (NCBI taxonomy): Eukaryota > Viridiplantae > Streptophyta > Magnoliopsida > Fabales > Fabaceae > Lathyrus > Lathyrus sativus. Next base: position 58,666,661 of record OZ012736.1, on the reverse strand, counting down.
TAAAATGGAGTAGTAGAACACAAGAATAAAACTCTATAGGAAGCTTCTAGAGTTATGTTGCATGCCAAGAATCTTTCTTTTCATTTTTGGGTTGAAGCCATGAACACTAGCTATTACATCTATAATACAGTAACTATCAGATCTGGAACCAAAGTTACCCTATATGATATTTGGAAAAGAAGAAAACTAAATGTCAAATACTTCCATGTCTTTGGTAGTAAGTGGTACATTTTGGAAGATTGTGTGCAAAGGAAAAATATGGATCCAAAAACTGAAAAAGGGATATTCCATGGATACTCTATCAATATAAGAGCCTGCGTATTCTACAACGCTCGTACCAAGACTATGAAGGAATCCATTAATGTTATTATTATTGATAATCCTAAAGAAAAAGAAGCCGTTGAGAATTATGATGATATTTTCCGCCAACAGGCAAATGTTCCAGACAAGGGGTCTGACATTGAAATTGAAAGTGCAAATTTTGAAGAAACTCCTATTAACAAATGACATTCCATTAGAATTCAGAAAGATCATCCTATTGATAATGTCATAGGGTATCTGAATGAAGGAGTCATCACTAGATCCAGAAATATGAATGCCAATTCTTGCTTTATCTCCAAGATTGAACCTATGAATGTCAAATAAGCTCTAAATGACGAGTTCTAGATAAATTCCATGCAAGAGGAGCCTTATCAATTTAGAAGATATGTTGTGTGAGAGTTAGTCCCTAGATCTAAGAAAGTGAATGTTATTGGTACCAAGTAGATTTTTAATAACAAATTTGATGAAAGTGGTAATATGACTAGAAATATTGCTAGGTTAATGGCTTAAGGGTACACTCAAATAGAAAGTGTGGACTTTGATGAAAGTCTTGCTCTAGTTGCTAGACTTTAACCCATTAGATTACTATTAGGAATATCATGTATGATGAAATTCAGATTGTATCAAATGGATGTTAAAAGTTTTTTTTGAATGGTTATCCTAATGAAGAAGTTTATGTAGAGCAACTAAAAGGGTTCATTGATCCTAGTTTTCTAGAGCATGTGCATAATTTAAAGAAATCTCTTTATGGATTAAAGAAAGCTCCAAGAGCTTGGTATAAAAGAGGAGGAATAGAGAAAACTTTATTTGTGAAGACAGTTGAAGGATAGCTCATGATAGCTTAAATTTATGTTGAAGACATTGTGTTTAGAGGGATGTCAGACTCGATGGTGGAACATTTTGTCCAATAAATGAAGTCTGAGTTTAAGTTGAGTCTTGAATATGAACTCACTTACTTTCTTTGTCTTCAGGTTAAGAAAATGGAAAACAACACCTTTGTATCTCAAAGCAAGTATGCTAAGAGTATAGTAAAGAAGTTTTGACTTGACAATGCTAGCCACAAACTAACTCCGGATGCTGCTCATGTGAAAGTGACCAAAGGTGAAAATGGAGTTTATGTAAATCAAATACTATACAAAAGAATGATTGGAAGTCTGCTCTACCTCACTGCAAATAGACCTGATCTCGTATTTTCTGTTGGGGTGAGTGTTAGATATAAAGTAAACTCAAGGGTAGTCATCTTGCTTAAGTGTACCACTAGTTTTCATCAGACAAAGTCTTTTTGGGTCCATACCCTATATCAGTATAGGTCAACTACATTTAAGTCCTTTGTCAGTTTCATTTCATCTAGGTCAACCACTGTAATCTGAGGCATGTCATTTTCATTTGGGCCCATCATCTGTGTAAGTCATATGGTCCACTCTAGTGATCCAAAAATCAAAGGAAGACCATTTTGACTTTGATCATTTTATAATCTTATTTTATTTTAGTTATTATTAGAATAATTCTCATTTTTATTGTTGTTTATCTAAATTTAATCCTAATGTTTACACTTATTATTATTATTATTATTATTATTATTATTATTATTATTATTATTATTATTATTATTATTCACTTTATTATTACTTGGGTTATTAGGTTTTATTATTATTATTAGAATTTTTTTCTTTTAGATTAGGTTTATTATTATTATCATCATTACTAGTTAATATTACTATTACTAATATTATAATTATTATTTCTTTTAATTATTATTATTGTTATTAGTTTATTAAGTGTTATTATTATTTTCTTTCGAGTTTAATATTCTTATTTTTTTCTTTTTATTAGGTCATTATTATTCGTTAGTGGTTTATTATCATTATTAATATTATTTGTCTCTAGTTAGTGATATTATTATTATCATTATTGTACTACTACTATTTTTATTTTCCTTTTTATTTTTTGAGTCAAACCTTAAGTCACTAAGTCAACACAGTCAGCCGGAGTCCAAAAACACAATGGAAGTGTGGTCGAATTTCCAAATAGATCAAAAGCATGAAAATAGAAAGAAACACATGGAAAAGTGAATCAGATTGAATTAAAGTTCCAAAAACATATTAAATTTTTTCTTCATTATGTTGATTTTGGTTACATTTGAATATACCAAAAGTAATACAAATAAAATCTTAAGCTTCCTAAACTAACAAATCTGACTTAAAACTTGACCTAATTTTTACAATATAAAAGGAAAACCCTAAGTTTACAAGATAACCAATCACGAATAACAAATTCACAATCCTAAAGTTGTTGTTCTTCACACTGAAGAATAACAACACTAAACCCGTAAAACCCCTTAGCCTCCAACCTTGAAGTCATTCTCTTTTAGTATTACCTCGCAACAAACAATAAAGAAAAAAAGTTAGAAAGGAAGAAGGAAAGAGGAAGGACAGGAAAGAAGAAAATACTCAGAAAGAAAAAAAAAGACCATTTATTCGCTTGGGAAGACCTCCTCCCTGTAGGTTGGTTTTCCTCTTTGCATCGATTAAATTTTGTTGATCTGCCTTGCATGCTTAAGTTTTTGTGATTGTTGTGTTTATTTTGTTTTGGAGATTGTTTGTGTAACACCCATTTTAATTATCTCGTTTTTTCTGTGTATTTTATTTATGGTGTGCCTTGTTGGTGCAAAGATAGAATAAATGATGAAATAGGGAAATATTCTATTAAAGAGAATGACGGCTACAAAACATGATATTTGATTACAATGATTGTCACCCTATTTATAAGCTAAAACTAGGGTTACTAGAATAAGATAAATACTAAAATACCCTCTAACAAACTTATGGGCTTAAGAAAGTAATATAATAAAATATGAATTATTACTAATACCATCCCTTAATTCATATTCCATCAAAACTTGTAACACCAATTCCATCCCTTAATCTGAGAAATTGATCAGTCTTGATAGCTTTCGTCAGAACATCTGCCAACTGCTTCTGAGTGCTGCAGTGTACAACTTCTAGCACTCCACTCTGAACTTGATGTCTCAGAAAATGATACTTGGTCTCAATATGCTTGCTTTTCCCATGCAACACTGGGTTTCTGGCAAGGTTGATTGCAGACTTGTTGTCAATCATCAACTTCAGAGGTTTGCTTACTTTAATCTTCAGATCCTGCAACAGATTCAGAATCCACACAGCTTGGCATGCAGTAACAGCACCTGCAATGTATTCAGCTTCACAGGTTGATAACGCCACAACAGGTTGCTTCTTGGAACACCAAGAAATAGGACCTCCCAGAAATTTGAACAAGTACCCAGAGGTACTTTTTCTGTCAACTCTGTCTCCACACCAATCAGAGTCTGAATAACTCAGAAGTTCTGATTCATCCTTTCTTCCAGAGGGAAATAACACTCCATACTTCAGAGTTCCCTTGATATACCTCAGAATCCTGACAGCAGCTTGATAATGGGACCACTTAGGTTTTTCTCATGAACCTACTAACCATCCCAACAGAATAGCAAATATCAAGTCTGGTATTGCACAGATACCTCAGCGAACCAACCAACTGTTTGAAGGTTGTAGCATCCACATCTTCTCCATCAGAGTCAGAATCCAGTTTCTGATTTGTATCTGAAGGTGTGACAGCAGTCTTACAATTCTTCAGTTCAAATCTCTTCAGAAGTTCTAATTCATACTTGAGCTGATGCAAAATGATACCTTTCTCAGAATATCTGAACTCCATCCCTAGAAAGTATGTCATTTTGCCAAGATCAGTCATTTCAAATTTATTCATCAGAACTTTCTTGAACTTGGTTATCTCCTGTTCAGAACTTCCAGTCAGTAGGATATCATCAACATATAAACATACCAGAGTCATATTGCCTTCAGAAGTATGTTGAACATAGACACCGTACTCCATCTCACATTTCTGAAAGCCTTGCTTCTTGAAAAATGAATCAATCCTCTGATTCCAAGCTCTGGGCGCTTGTTTCAGTCCATATAGAGCTTTGTATAATTTGTACACCATCCCTTCCTGATTCTTTTTCACAAATCCAGGGGGTTGTGACACATAAACTTCTTCTTCTAATGGACCATTCAGAAATGCAGATTTTACATCTAAATGCATCAGAGGCCAATTCCTGTTAGCAGCTATTGCAATCACCATTCTGATTGTTTCATGTCTTGCTACAGGTGCAAACACTTCAGAATAATCCAGCCCAGGTTTCGGTAGAAATCCTCTGGCTACCAACCTTGCTTTATGTTTGCCAATTGAACCATCTGGCTTTAACTTCTGCTTGAAAACCCATCTGACGCTGATGGCTTTCTTGTCTTTTGGAAGTTCTGTCAGCTTCCAAGTCTTGTTTCTCTCTATAGCATCAAGTTCTTCTTTCATGGCCTTTAGCCAAAGATTCTGCTTAAGAGCCTCTTCTGTACTTATGGGTTCAGAGTCTACTAACATGGCACACTGAATAACTTCTCCTTCAGAGTCTACTTCAGTGTCTTGCAGCATGTCAAATTCTGCAAATCTTCTGGGAACGCTTCTGATTCTTTGTGGTCTCTGAACTTGTTCAGAGTCTTGAGCTTCATAGTTTCCAGCTTCAGATGGTTTACTTCCTCTAGAGCTTTGACCATCTTCAAGATCTGGCATATTTTCAGAGTTTTGGCCATCTTCAGAGTCTGAATTTCCACCAGAATCTGGATTACCATCAGAGTCTGGATCATCAGAGTCACCTTCATCCTCTGAGTCTTCTCCAGAGTCAGAATCACTATTAGAGTCAGAATCAACGTCAGAGTTTACTTCAACTTCAGAAATTCTTAACTCTGACCTTTCTTCAGAAGTTCTAACATCAGAATCAGATTGAGACCTATCCCAATTCCAAACTTCTGATTCCTTCACAATCACATCTCTGCTGAATTCAATTTTATTAGTTTCTGGACAATAGAGCTTGTATGCACCTGTACTGTGGTACCCTATCAGAATCATCAATTTGCTTCTATCATCCAGCTTCTGTCTTCTGGCTTCTAGAACATGTTTATAGCAAACAGAACCAAACACCTTCAGATGACTAACACTTTGCTTGTCTCCAGTCCACTTCTGCATAGGAACTATTTCCTTCAACTTCTTTGTAGGACATCTGTTGAGTACATACGTTGCAGTGGCAACAGCTTCTCCCCAGAGCTTTTGAGGAAGCTTCTTCTCCTTTAGCATGCCTCTCACCATATCAAGCAAAGTACGGTTTCTTCTTTCAGCAAGACCATTGTGTTGAGGGGTATAAGGAGCAGTAACCTCATGCTCAATTCCATTCTCCTCACAGAACTTCTGGAACTCTTTGGAGTTATACTCACCTCCACCATCAGTTCTAAGAATCTTCAACTTCTGACCACTCTGATTCTCAGCCTTCATTCTGAACTTCTTGAATTCATCAAACACCTCATGTTTAAATTTAATAAGGGATACCCATGTCATTCTTGTGAATTCATCAACAAACAGCACAAAGTATTTATTCCCTCGAATTGATGCTACTGGAAATGGACTACACACATCAGAGTGTACAACTCCCAAGGCATGTTTTGCTCTTGGAGCAACTTCTGATGCAAATGGCAATCTTGGTTGTTTTCCTTCCATGAAAACTTTGCATGACTTTTCAGGCTTCTTAATTGCAGGAATTCCATGTACCAATTTCTTTGAATTCAGATGTTGTAAGCTTCTGAAATTCAAATGACCAAATCTTCTGTGCCACAACTCACTCTCCTTCTCAGTACTTGTTGCACTAAGACACTTTGAGTCTGCAGTTCTGACATTCACCTTGAATGTTCTATTCCTTCCCTGTTCTGACTCCATAATCAACTTCTGATTACAATCATACAGCTTCAGAAGATTGTCCTTCATGGTAACTGAGAAACCTTTCTCAATTAATTGTCCCACACTCATCAGATTGCTTCTGATGCCAGGTACATACCACACATTCTGAATCAATGCTATTTTCCCATTGTTCAGAGTCACTCTGACATTTCCCATACCTTCTGCATTAAGATATTTGTCATCAGCACATCTGATCTTTGTTCTCTTTTCAGAGTCAAAGTCAACCAGCCATTTCTTGTTTCTAGTAAGATGATTTGAACAGCCAGTGTCCATATACCACCAGTCTGTCAGATCCACATTATCAGATTCAGAGGCCATCAACAGCACAGATTCGTCATCAGAGCCTCTGGCTATATTTGCTTCTTCTGATTTCTTCTCCTTGTTTGACCAACAATCTCTAGCAAAATGGCCAAACTTCTTACAACAGTAACATTGTATTTTTCTTTTGTCATACTTCTCTTTTCCCCTCTGAGCATTCTTTTGTCTATCAGAGGTTGAGCTTTCTGACTTCTGACCACCATCAGATCTTCTCCTGGCTTCTGACTGCTTCTGATACCTCCTATCAGAAGTTACTTTCAGAGCCTGCTGTTCTACTTCCTTTTCAGAGTTTCTCTCAGTCAGACACAACTCTTGCGCTTCTAGACTGCTCTGCAGCTCTTCAATTCTCATTGTGCTCAGATCTTTGGAATGTTCTATTGCTACCACAATGTAATCAAATTGAGGAGTAAGGGATCTCAACACTTTCTCCATGATTGTTTCTTCAGAAAGAGTTTCTCCACATGCCTTCATCTCATTAGTTATCAGAATCACTCTGGAGATGTATTCAGAAACTTTCTCATTATTCTTCATGTTGAGATTCTCATATTGCTTTCTCAAGGACTTAAGCTTCACCTTCTTCACTGATGCGTCACCACCATAACATCTCACCAGAGTGTCCCATGCAGCCTTTGCTGTTGTAGAGTCTGCAATCTTCTCAAACACGTTTACATCCACACATTGATGAATGAAGAACAATGCTTTCTGATCCTTCTTCCTTACTTCCTTCTGCGTGTTTTTCTGTTCATCAGTCACATCTGCTGCTACCAGAACATAACCATCAGTGACAAGATCCAGAACATCTTGAGCACCAAACAGTACACGCATTTGGATCATCCAACGGTTCCAATTTTTACCGTCAAATACTGGAAGTTTGGTGTTCATGTTGCCATTTCCGTTCATCTTCTACTTTTCACAATACACTCAGAGTTTTCTCACACAGTGTTTCCCAACCCACAGAATTAAAAAAAAAAATTCTGATCAGATTTTGTTCAAGATTCAACAAGAATCTGAGAAACAAAATCAAACACACAAGACCTCACATTCACTCGTGTTTCCCGTGTTTCCCAATGAATCTGAACCGGAGCTCTAGATACCAATTTGTTGGTGCAAAGATAGAATAAATGATGAAATAGGGAAATATTCTATTAAAGAGAATGACGGCTACATAACATGATATTTGGTTACAATGATTGTCACCCTATTTATAAGCTAAAACTAGGGTTACTAGAATAAGATAAATACTAAAATATCCTCTAACAAACTTATGGGCTTAAGAAAGTAATATAATAAAATATGAATTATTACTAATATGCCTTCTGTGTTAGGGGTGTGGTTAAGTGTGATAGCGTGTAGCCCTTAAGTTGGAGATTAATTAATAATTTTGGACTTTGGTATTAATAATAATATTTAGTAATGATAATTTAATTATTAATGGTAATATTATTATTAATATTATTATTATTAGTATTATTATTATTATTAATGTTATTATTATTATTATTAAGTAATAAAAAGAAAAATGGAATATAATATTTGGGATGAGGGGTAAGGTGGGAAGATTGAAAAAGGGAAAGAGGAGAAACACGTTGGAAGATAAGAGAAGTGAAACAAGAACACAATCAAGGAAATTTGGAAGGAATAAGAGCAAGGGAATTGGAGCAAGAAGAAGCTAGAATTTCAGAGTTCATCAGTTGTTCAATCTATCGAGGTAAAGGGGGGGGGGGGAATCGGTTAAAAATTGGTAGAGTGCATGAATATTAGGTAGAAGGGGATTTCCCTTAACCCCATAGGTTTGATGATTATGTTTTACATGATGTTGTGATTCTGAGTTGTTGATAATATGTTGATTCCATTGCATATGCTGTTTGATCAATTTTGGGGGTTTCCGGGTAGTTCGAAGTTATACCGAAATTGATTAAAGGAGTAGAGCTGACATTTAATCGGTTAAATCGAGGATAGATGTTGTAGTTAGGTTGTAGAATATTGGTCTGATATGATGGGGTCTGGTTTGAAGTATAATCGGATGAGTTCGGAGCGTTTTCCCGAGTCTGAGCAGTATTATTTTTCTGAATTCGCAGGCGTTCGCCAGCATTCGCTGAGCGAATGAGAGGGCGAGCCTTCGCTAGGCTTCGCCAGGCAAACTGGGCAACGAGTTCTGCCAGTAGCCACTGTCTGGCTTCGCCAGTAGCATGGTGTGATAATGTTCTCCTGTGTGGAGGGTGATGGCCTAGTCCCCATCGGTAATGATAATGTGCTCCTGTGTGGAGGATGATGGCCTTGTGCCCATCGGTGATTGTGAGGGATAGATCCTGTCTCAGGGGAGCGTAAGTGATCTATCCTGTTTATAATATGCTCCTGTGTGGAGGGTGATGGACTGGTGCCCATCGGAGACGATAATGTGTTCCTTCGGGAAGGGTGATGGCCCGGTGCCCATCGTTGCTATTGTTGAGACGGTACCGCATATCATGGGTTGAGTTGCATGTGTTGTATTGTTTTATATGCTATGATTGGTGTGGGACAGTAGGTCCGGGTCGACGTATGTGAATGATAATTGTGTGATTTACTGCCTTTTTATTCATGTACATTATTACCATTATAATTTGATCGTGATTTCTCACCACTTTGCTTTTGTTGTGGTCTGTGCTTCTTCAGAAGTACAGAGAATCCAGGTGCGTAGCTAGCTTGGATTGTGGCGAGTCGTGTCGTAGGGATGCTCTGATACGTAACACCGGGGCTTTGGGGAGTTGTTTGTTTATCTGACGATTTTGTATGCCCCTGTTACGTATCATGTTTTGATGAGTTCTTTTTAGTGAATCTATGTCTGGTATATTTTAGGCAGTGGCCGAGGATGATGTATATGACATGTATATGATGTTTATGTATATATATATATATATATATATATATATATATATATATATATATATATATATATATATATATATATATATATATATATATATATATATATATATATATATATATATATATATATATATATATATATATATATATATATATATATATATATATATATATATATATATATATATATATATATATATATATATATATATATATATATATATATATATATATATATATATATATATATATATATATATATATATATATATATATATATATATATATATATATATATATATATATCAATATATATATATATATATCAATATATATATATATATATATATATATATATATATATATATATATATATATATATATATATCAATATATATATATATATATATCAATATATATATATATATATATATATATATATATATATATATATATATATATATATATATATATATATATATATATATATATATATATATATATATATATATATCAATATATATATATATATATATCAATATATATATATATATATATATATATATATATATATATATATATATATATATATATATATATATATATATATATATATATATATATATCAATATATATATATATATATATATATATATATATATATATATATATATATATATATATATATATATATATATATATATATATATATCAATATATATATATATCAATATATATATATATATATATATATATATATATATATATATATATATATATATATATATATATATATATATATATATATATATATATATATATATATATATATATATATATATATATATATATATATATATATATATATATATATATATATATATATATATATATATATATATATATATATATATATATATATATATATATATATATATATATATATATATATATATATATATATATATATATATATATATATATATATATATATATATATATGATGACAATTTCCGCTGTTTATCATTGCTGATATCATTTAATGAAAAATGTTTTCCGTGTTGAGTTTACTTCCGTGACATCCCGTTTTGTGGTCTGAATACTCTAATGATTGTTTATTTTTAATTGCATTTATTCAATTTTGGGGAACGGGGTGTTACAGTTTGAATCTATGGTTTGTTTTTGGCGTGTGGAATTTTTGTTTGAAGTTTATATTTTTTATGCTTGATTTGGGTTTGGGTTGCTTAGATCTGTTGATTAGAGGAGGTTTTTTATTAATCTGGGTGATTTAAGATTGTATTTGGGTTATGGCTAAGGTTAGGTTAGGGTTTTTGTAAGAAAGTGTTAGGGTTAATACATGTTGAAGGTTACTACCTTTGATTTATGGGTTTGGGTTGAAGGTCAGGCTAGGATTATTGTTGGTGTTCATCAAATGATGAACACTAATGAAGGATTATGGATGAGGTAGGGTGGAGCCACCGACGTAGGAGATTTTTGGCCTGTGTATGGTTATAGAGAAGGGAGAGCATGGGAGAAGTAGAGAGAGAGGGAGAGAGAGAGAGAGAGAGAGAGAGAGAGAGAGAGAGAGAGAGAGAGAGAGATACAGAGAAGGGAATGAGAAGGAGAGAGAAAGAAATATGGGAAATAGGCATTTCTGAAGACGATAATGCTTAAGTATTCCTTCCACGCACCCTTTGATAAACCACACATGGTCGTGTTGAGAGCCACTAGATCAGTCTACTTTGATTGGTCCAGAACACACACACCTACCTTTATTTCCATGCACTTTCAATCCAGTGCCCTAGATTCATTGTAGACTAAAACACTATATGATGATCAAAGGGTCCTCATTTTCTTTTATTCCATTTTTTTTATTTTTTCTAATTTTTCGGTGGACTCTCTCATGCGCCTTTTGACATAGCACAATGCTTTTGGCACGCCCTTTTTATCTCCAATATCTAAACATACACCCTTTAGTTATTTATTATTATATAGTTAACTAATTTAATTGCCTTTATTTTTTAATTTTAATTTAGTTAATTTAGTTTTTACTTGGTCTTCTAATTAAATTAAATTTTTTATTTTTTACTTTAATTATTTTAGCTTTTTTGTTTTAATTTATTAAAATGATAAAAAATACAAAAATATCTCTTTTATTTTTCTTAAATAAAAAATTATCCTGTATTATATTATTCTATTTATAAAGTTTAGGTTTTTACTGAAAAGTCAAAAATAAAAAAAATAAAAAAAGAAAAAAAAATTTCATTTGTAAATTATTCATGTCCTTGTACATACATCAAACTATTTTAACAAATCAAATTAATTCAACATTTTTGCAAAAATGGGATAGTTTGATGCGCATCTATCAAGTTCTCAAGTAGCGGATTGGTTGGTGCACATTGCATCAATTAATTATTCAAAAATTCAAAACAAGTTAAAAGCAACAAGTACAACACATCAAATCTCTTTTGTGCTCTTGTGCACTCACTTCAAAACTCTTTTCATAAAGGGATATGTTAAGTCATTTGAACGCAATATATAAACGAGCACTTAAGCCTCCATCGCGCAAGCACACAAGCCAAAGTTTAAATGCAAGAACTTGACTTAAACCTTATTCTATAAAATCAACCAACACACACTTATTTTTTACAAACTACGAAGTTCTAAATTACTCATTGCACCTGAGAATACATATGCACGATGTTTTGAAACTTTGACGATCACACTAATTAGAAAAACCTTTTTTTCCCCTTTCTTTTGCATATATCTCTTTTTTTGTTGTAAATATTTCATAAATTAAATAAATAGAATATACACACCTGCAAACATCCCTTAAGTAAACCCTTAACCTTAGAACTATATGAGGTTCCCGTTGAGTACAACAGAGGTGCTAATACCTTCCCTTGCATAACTGACTCTTGGGCCCATATTTGGTTGCGATGACCATCTTATCCTTTCCCCCTAATGTATTATCATTATTTTCCCTTTCCTTAGGAATAAAAAAAAATTAGGTGGTGACTCTATTAGTCATCCGCGAGAATGTGATGCACTCACGAGGTCATATTTTTTTGATGTGACATCAAGTAAATAAAATCTTGAGGTTTTTTCAATGGGATATGTGACTATGGTATTCTCCCTCACATGACTTTAATCGTATTCTAGTAGTATATTAGGATGTTGATTAGGATGGAAGTGTTGACTATAGAAAGAGAAAATTTGGTGGAAGCTTTTTCCTTGGAAACAAATTAATCTCTTGGTTCAACCAGAAGAAAAATTGTGTCTCGTTACCTACTTTTGAAGCTGAATATATTGATGCAGGGAGCAGTTGTACTCAATTGCTCTATAGATGTTGAAGGAGTACCATGTGGGACAAGATATCATGACATTGTTCTGTAAGAACTTATGTGCTATCAATATTTCAAATAATCTTGTTCAACATATTAAAACCAAGCATATTGACATTCGTCCTCACTTCATTTGGGAGCTTGTTGAAGACAAAGTTGCAGCTCTTGAGCATGTGGCAATGAAAACATAGTTGGATGACATTTTCTATAAGGAATTTGATACAGTTAACTTTGAAGACATAAGGGGTGCACTTGGTGTTTGAATTCGTGAGAATCAATAACAATTAAAGCTAGGGAAGCATGCAAAAGAGTTTTTCTTTCTGTTGGTATGTGCTTCCCATGAAACAAAGTAGATTTATCTTATTTTAAAACCTCTTTTATATGGACATTTGATACAAGCAAGAATATCCTCAACTTATATTTAGTTTTCTCTTTGAAGAATGGTTCTTATATTCACCCTTAAGTGCTTATTATTTTCAAAATAAGTCATAATTCGAAAAACCCAAAAATGAGTTCCTCAAACGAAGGAATTAGTGTCAACAAGGTTGAGGAAAACAATAACAAAGGAGCTAGTTCGAGTTCTTATGGAAATGGTATGGCGACAAATGTTGGACCATTAGGTGGGACATTTGTAATTGGGAAGAAATCTGTGACCTAGATGGAGTCCTTAACAAAGAAACTTGATCAAACTCATGAATTTGGCTTGGAGGTTGGTAACTACTGGGTTACCTACATGAATTCAAGAGGATGGTTAGATGATCAAATATGAAGAATGTTGATGTTAGGCGATTGCTTTCTCTAGTTTATTTTGGCTTTTGTAATTGGGCATGTTTTGTTTCCTTGTACTGATTTTGCAATGGCTTGTTAAGCCTTTATAAATTTGTTTCTAATAATTGACCTGATACTTTAGCATCTTGTTCAACATTTATACTATTGGTTGTTTTTGGCTACCCCTGATTCGTTGTGTGTATGAGTTAACATACTAACCACTGAACTATAAGTAACACCTTTGCTAAATAACGCTAAAAAGTCATGAGTTAGTTTAAGTAGTTTGACTATTGACTTTACTACTGATTTTGTGAGCACACATGTTGAAGTATCTAGCCTGACATGTGTTGATTTCTTTGTGTGTTAGTAGTAGCCTCTTACTTTTCACTACTGACTACTAAACTTATGTGCATGCATGACTAACTGATGATTGAATGATTTCATGTGTTATCTATTATGGAGCATTATCTATGCTAATTTTTATGCTGCTGGTTACTCTGATATGTATTGCTGCTAGCTTTACTCTAATATCTACTATTGTTGTTGATTTGCTATGTGTGATGTGCCATTGCTCATCTTGTATGTGCTTGAAGAATGTTGTTTTGCCAAAATTTTCCCAAGGGGGAGATTGTTATTCCTTTTGGATTCGCTGCAGTATATAAAAGAACAATGGAGGTTTCAAGCTATTTTGGAGTAGAAGGACATATGTGGGAACCAATGTCCCAACATGTGTGCATCATTTGTCCCTTGTCTACAAAACAAAATTACTACTATGTGCACGTATTTTTCATATACATGGAATGTGTTTTGCTGATACGTGCAACAAATATTGTTGCTATCGTTTAGCAATCTGATTTATCTGGTTAATTAATTAGATTAAATTTAAATCAATATGATTTAAATTTGAATTCAAATCAAATAAAATCTTATTTTGTGGAGGTGATTTGAAACAACAAATCTCAACAAAATATAAACTATTTATAGATGAAATAAGATCATTATCCAAAGGAGAAAATCCCATAATGTATTGCTATAAATAGAGACTTTGTCATGCCTTAAAGACTATGAAGCAGAAGATTAAATTTAGAGTCTTAGGTTGAGTTTGTTTCTTGTATTCCATGTTAATGCCCTGATAAGAGTTAATGTTGAATCTAATGTTGTACACCACTATGTTTCAGTAACTTGGCAGAGTTGGTTTATCTTAGTTGAGTTGCAATTTTAATAATAAATACACTTGTTTTTGAGGTTGATTACTAGGGTTTAGTGATTGAACAAAGTGAGTGGATTCTCATATTTAGAGGGAGATCTAAATAGAAATTCACTGGGATTAGGAAGAGGTGTAAAACTTCATAGGATTTGAAGGTTCTTATAAGACAATTTATTCTAACTCAAAGTAGTGAATTTCATTTCTTGGGTAGAGTTCTGATTATTATTGCATCATTGTTGTAAATTTGTTCTTAAACTCTTTTTAAAAGTTGGACAAGTTGTCTCAACATCTGTCCAACATTTCTCCCCTGAGGAACTTAATTGCATTTAATCACAAACAAAATTATTTTTCTTGACTAGAATATCGCAAAGGGGTTTTGAAATCTTTAAGAAGTCCTTTATAAATCTTCGGTGAAAAATCTCATGCCCTAAGAAACTTTTCACTCATTTTACATTCAAAGGAGAGAGTAATTTTTCAATCACCTCATGTAGCATTGAAAAATTGAGATTAATCTATTTATTAACTTAACTCATAAAGCAAGAGCTGCCATCGCTCTTTATTGTTTCCAAAGGAATGGGAAAAGAACGAATAAAACCCACAGAAGTTTTAAAACAAAACTAATAAAACAAATAGATAAGGGTATGTGGGTTGGTTATGCAAAGGGAAGATGTTAACACCCCTCACATCTACTGTACTCTATAAGAACATTTTGAACATCTGCATTTCGCTTAAAAAAGGTGTTGTTTGCAAAAGATTGGGGAGATGAGAAAAGAAATAATTTTTTAAGATTTTTGTTTGACAAGACTTCCTGAGCCTCGTACCTACAAAGTGCAATGGAGAATCAAAACCTCGTAGTTCGTGGTAAAAATATCAAAAGTGTTTGTTTTGATTGATTTTAAATGAATAGGCATTTCATCATATTCGAGTGTAAAAAAATTACTACCCACAATTAATGAGGAATGAGCATTTGGATCATCTTGAGATGGAGGATATTTGCTTGGATTGAAATCAAAAAAGTCTATCACTTAACATATAAGTGGAAAATGTCACCGCTTCTCTAAATTTTTATAGAAGTATACTAGTTGCATCACTAGAAGAACACAACTGATGACTATCCTTAACAAAAGTTTTAAAGGGAAAAAAATGCACAAAGGCACAAAAGATTTGAATGATTTTTGTGTTTTTAAAGTCTTTTGAAATTGTTTTGATATGCTTAAGATGTCTTAGCATTTATTTTAGAAAAATATTTTGAAAATCACTTGACAAAGTCAAGGTTTATTGAGAAAGTTGTTGAAGTTTAAAAACAAGAAGGTTTTGAAAAAGGAAGAAGATTTTGAAAATTTAAGAAGGGGAGGAGATGAAGAGGTTATCCTAATTGCATAAAATAAATAGCAAGAAATAAAAGGTCTCATTGTAAGGTAGTGTCGTGGTGAGAATCGGATATCAAGCTATTGATTAACTTGAATCACACATCATTATTCACCACTGGTATTTAATTTATCCAAGGGAAGAGAAAAAGAGCGAATAACCCAAAACATGGAATGCAAGAGAGAATCTAAGATTCGGGGGTTGGTTAGATCTAGGGAAGGTGTTAGCATCCTAAGTATCTGTAGTACTCCACAGAAACCTCTTGTTAGTATTTGTGTTATTTGTTTCTTTGTCTGCTAAAGGGAATGACCTAGGATTTATTTTTAAGTATGCTCGCCAAGAAATCGCATCTCGTGCCTACGTATCCTGATGGGAAGGGAATCAGAGCATTCGTAGTTCCCCTTAATAAGGGTGAAGAACTCTTGACTGTGATCAAGGTCTTAAAGGGAAGAGGTAAGTGTCTATGGCAGAACACCTATATAGAGTTAAGAAACTCTAAACCTAAGGCTAGGTTAAAAGGGAGTTAAGTGTCCATGGCAAGAGACTGACATAAAGTTAAGAAACTCTAAATATAAGGATAGGATAAATGGGAAAGGAAATGTTCATAGATGGACACTGACATAGAGTACGGTGACTCCAACCCTAAGCCTAGGATGAAAGGGGAAGGACCTAAGGTTAGGCTAAGTATGACATGGTAGACAATAAAAGGGATCCTCCTTTGGAATCATACAACAAGAAATTATTAATTAATTTAAATATTAATATTTATATTAACTAATAATTACAATATATTTTTATATATTTTTTAATATTCAACAAATATCTAAATAACTAGAAAACAAAAATAAATAAATAAAACATTTTTGGTACTTTTGAAATATTATATGAATTAAATTAAAGAGGAACTAATTATATAAATAATTTTAAAATGTAACAATTAAAAAATAAAAGAAGGAAAATAAAATAGTATTAACGAAAAAAAAAAAAGAACCAATGTTTGAGCAACTACACCATGTAATACAACATAAATACATTCAAAATATTTGTACAAAGACTTTCCTTATCATCACTTGACATGTTGTTAACTCATATACATATGCACTTTAACCATCCACACACTTGCTACAAATAAAAGGAATCGCGGGAGTCTAAAGGACAACAACTTAGCGTTATTTATTTTAAAAGATAAACTAATGAAGTCTAAAAAGTTAAATGAATTATTCACATTGGTACAATTAAAAAAATTAGCATGTAAATGCATATACAAAAAAAAAACTACAAATACAAATATATTTACGCACTGAAAACAAATATTTAATGTCCAAACAACAAATACAAAATTTGCATAGCAACACATAGGTCATAAACTCAAATAACAGACATTAGTAACACATAAGCAATTATAAATTTAACACAAAAGAAAATATTTAGGCCTTGCTTTGGAAAGAAATTGAATTGTTCTTGCTGATGTTTGATCGTATTTTTTATAAAAAAGAAAATATTAATAAACAAATTCAAAAATAAAATTAATTAATATAAATAAAAATTTAAATTAAATATCTTATTAAATCTAAATAAGTTAAATGATTACTTAACTACAAATAAATAAAAATGATAAAAAATGAAATAAAAAGTCGGACAGAAAATTGCTTGAAAAAATAAAATGAACGCACCAAAATAATCAGCGTGAAATAAACATTTTGGAAAAAGACAGCGTTTGGTCAGATTTTGAAATAAATTTAGACCGGTTTATCTGTAAATCCAACAAATTTATTCTGACTGACATTTCAGATACTATGCAAGATAAATTGCATGTTATGCTATGCAGATGATGCAAAACGAAAAACAAAATCTTAGGATCAAAAATTAGGATATGACAGATGCCCATGGTTAAGTTTCTTCTATCCGGAGATATGGAGATTGAAATATTCTTTGACGTGATAGGAGAGACTTAAATATAAACATGCATAAATGTTTGCTCGGAGATGCCACAAGATGCATATGATATGACATAAAATGATATGAATGCAAGACAGGAATCTGTGACGGAAAAGATGCCACATGAGATAATTGTATACAGACAATGCTAAAACACAGTTAAAGAATGGAAGCCCCGATAAGGAACAACTTAGTAAAGAAAGACTTCACGGGGAAAAGATCCAACTCCACCGAGGATGAGACTCAACTCTACTGGGGAAGAGATTACTAACTGACAATCACAAAGTATCTTAAACATATGGTGATTAACTTGTGACGAATCGTTTTAACAAAATCCACTTGGAGAACCTACTGTCGAGGCTAACTGTGGTTATTTCAAGAGATACCCAACTGGAGAAGTCTATTGTCGAGACTTAGACCTCATTTTGGAATACCTTCTGCCAAGGTTTTATTGAAAAATGTGTGAACTGTCAAAATTTACTTGAAAATCTGCTGCCGAGATTCTAAAAAGAAACAACTGTATGTTGAAGTTTAAAAGAGCATCATAGTTAACTAGTGAATCTACTGCCGAGGTCCTGGAAACAAAGAAACATTTTCTATTGAAGTCTGCTGGAGATCTACTGCCAAGAATAACCAGAGAATTTATAAAATGAAACACCTTCTGCCGAGGTCTAATGGAAATTAAAAAGAAAAACCTGCTGCCGAGGTTTTTTTTGAATGAAAGTAACTACTGATCACAGAGTAACTGACCAAAAGGAAGGATGTACAATATACTATCAAAACATATGATAGGCTAAGCAAAGATAAAAACAAAACAAAAGATTACCTACTACCAAACATGGTAGCCTAAGCAAAGGTATCTGACAAAAAAGAGATAGACATATTACCTAGTATCAAACATATGATAGCCTAAGCAAAGGTAACAGACTTGAAAGGAGAGATCACCTACTACCAAAGATGCGGCAGCCTAAGCAAAGGTGTCTGACCAAAAGAAAGGTGTATTACCTAATATCAAAACCTATGATAGCCTAAACAAAGGTAATAAACTTGAAAGGAGATATCACCTATTACCAAACATGGGGCAGCCTAAGCAAAGGTGTTTGACCAAAAGAAATGTGTATTATCTACTATCAAAACATGTGATAGCCTAAGCAAAGGTAATAGACTAACATAAGCTTCCATTATCAAGGTATGATCCAGCTTCTTCTTTAACTAAATGATCCATTTAGAAAGGGTGAATAAACCTCCCTAAGGCTTCAAGGTTGTATTCCATGAACGAGTCTCAGTTTCTTCTTTAATCAAGTATTCCACTTGAAAAGGGTAAAATAAATATCCCCTCGTCTTAGGTCATAAACCACGAACGGGTCTCAGTTTCTTCCTGGAAAGGTGAATACTTATGGGAAAGTATCTTCACATGAGATTGGAATTTTACTGGAGAGTTATG
This sequence comes from Lathyrus sativus, assembly GCA_963859935.3. Lineage (NCBI taxonomy): Eukaryota > Viridiplantae > Streptophyta > Magnoliopsida > Fabales > Fabaceae > Lathyrus > Lathyrus sativus. The sequence goes on along the minus strand of OZ012736.1, from coordinate 58,647,241 downwards.
ACTTCAGCGGGGATCCGTAATTTACAGGAGATTAGAAACCATCAACGGGGATCTAAAAGAGATGCAAGTTGGTTGATTTTGAAAATATGTCTTCTCAAATAAAGAGAAAGATCATTTGAATCTTCATCAAAATTCTCGGAGAGATGCCATTTTATGGGAGAAAATTGGATAATGTACTCATTAGGGAGAACACCACTAAAGAGCAATATTGTAGTAGTTTGAAATTGCATTGAAGCAAATAAAATCCTTGTCGCAGGAATTCTCAAATAAAGGGAAACACTTGTAAACTCTTCAACAAACGTCTCTAACGGATTTCTAAAGAAATGCCATTTGATGAAGGATAAGTTGATAAGCTTGATAAACTCATTGGGATATATAAAATATCTTGAGGAGACTTCCATTTGTCATCCAAATAGAAAATCTGAGAATGAAACAAGTTGCTTAAACAAAGAGCTGCCACTTGTTGTCTAAGTATAAATTACTGAGAAAATGTTGTAACACTGTTGTAGAAATAATTTGTCTTCAATGGTGATCTTCAAACAGATTCTTCCTGAGGATTCAAAGTGCAAAATAAATGCACGCTCAATCCAGGTTCAAAAGCCTAGAGATATCCAAAATTGTGATTGTCAGAGACCAAAGTTCAATTCAGAAAGTAACTGAAGAGAAACGGTCAAGCAAGACTCTACCCTATCAGGAATGAAATCAAATGGGGTTTATCTTATCCAGAAGTGGAAAAGAAAGCCAAAGAAATCGTCTTCCACGAGGATTGAACTCAGTGGGGAATTGAGAAATGTTATGCTCTTTCTACCTAAGGCTGACGACTCTACTTGGAGGGAGAAGACAAATCCAGTCACTTGGAAATAAACACGGCCAAAGTGAAAAAATAAACAAGCAAACTCAAAATGCAAAATGCACTGATGCCATGTATCCATGTGAATGAATGTATGTTATATTATGCTTGGGCTGACAAAACAATCAAGGAGAAGTAAACCGGAGACAAAATGAACATCTTGACACGGATACTCGGCCAATATTCGCAAGATAGAAGCATCACTGGGGTGAATGGAAAGCCACACGTGGAATTACAATCTTTCTTCAAGGCTTCAAACAACTCTAGGAAAAAGATAGCACTCCACTTGAGAATGAACATCATGACTTCACATAGGGGACTGTCAAGATGAACCCTGCTACTCTATTAGGGATGAGAAAGATCTATTAGGAATGGATCAAACTCATGATTAGAGAGACTTTATGGGGATAAAATAAATATCCACTTCATTGGGTGAAGCTTGGATCAACATAGCAGCTGAAGATGTCAGAGTTAAAACTTATGGGGATGAAATAAACATTCATTTGCTAGGGAAGGTTAAAGCCAAGGAAATTCACTGGCGCAGGCTTAGGTTACCAAATGGGAAATTCTTGCATCAATTCTGCCATAACTGCTTGAAGTGTAGATTCATGAGGAATAATTGTGGCTACCTAAAGTAAATAGTTACTGGAGAATCATATCACCTCTTGAGACAAAAACTCTTTGGGACATCGGTAAAGAACGTTGGAGAATAATGTATCTCTACAATGATGAACTGCGTGGCGGTCGCCATTTTGAACAACAGTTGTTGTGAATGGATAAACTAATCTCAATTCTCAAATGCCCCAGATCACATGATTTATGAGAAGAAGTCATTCCAAGAGGATTTTACAGAAAACTTGGTATACAAAATGTTCCAATGTCTTCAAACTCTTGGAGAAATTTATCAAATCTCGACGTAACTGCCCCCAAATTGATGGTATTCTGCACATTGAGTCTTCAAACTTGCTCTTTAGGGATGATCAACAGAGTTTTCAGGAAACATGCCCCTGGATATGATCATCTCTTTGAAATGATTCAAAATTATCATCAGAGTCTCAAGTCTCAAACGATTAAGCTTATCATTGTTGTTAGTATACAAGCTTCTATGATATCAAGCAATGTTAGCAAGCAAAAAAAATGTTAATCCTGAAACTGCTAATGCAACACACATGTTAGTCTTGAAGTTTTTATTGGAAAGATATCACAATAACCTGTGACTGAATCACTAGTTAGGATATGAATTAATTTTACAAAGCCAACATAAATTTTGAGCTTAGCTCATAGGAGTCAGGAAACATCATCTCATTGAGTATGCTTTCAAAATAAATCCTGCTTCAACTAGGTCTTTTGAGGGTTTTAAAGTGGCTTGGTCCACGGTTTATGAAATAAAGGATATAAGGCTCAAAGTCTATTTGTAACCACCCTTTCTTCGTGATGTTCTCCACCCTTATATTCAGTTAACCTGACGTGAGCATTCATTTCTCAAGAAAATTTTGATATGATCGAGAAACTACTGAGGCTTTGGACACGACACTCACTCACCTATTTGCTTTTGGTGTTTGATCACACAACTTGGTTATTTGTTGAGGATTTTTTTTTTATAATCCTTTGTTTTCACTTTTCGCGTTTTTTTCTTATTTATTTTTTATTCCCTAACTTTTTCCTGGACTGGGTTTTGAAGTCCAGTGGGATATCCTAATTTTGTCTAAGTTTCCTTCATAGGTTTTGACTTAGCGAGCCTTTTTCTTTTTCATTTTTGTGATTTTTTATTTATGAACAAATCGTGTGACTCTAAGTCATTTTGACTTTTTGAAAGGATTGTGACTGCCTCACTCCTTAGATAGTTGAGGAATTATCATTGTAGATTTAACTTCTAGCCTCCTAATTTGTGAGGGATAAGTGAAGTGGATTCTCAGATGTTCACTCCTCTTTTTTTGAAAGTCGTGGTGCTCGATCAGCTTAACTTAAAACTACCCTGCCCCAGGTTAAAATTGAGGGTTTTTCATTTGGAAAAGAAAACTCCTACCTCAAAGCTCAAAGGGGTTAACAAGGGTTTATCTCCCTTATATCTCCAAGTTTAGGAATTTGAAACAATGCCTTACGTCATCACCAGGGTCTTATTCAAAACCATACAACAAGAAATCTTACGTTTTTAATTTCGTCATCCTCCCTCCAATTATTTGCCTAGGCAAGAGATTGGGTGGCGTTGGCATTATAAAGCAGAAAAAACATTTTAAGAATGAATATGAATGGATTTCTTCAAGACAAACATATTAATTGCATTAAACATTCAAAACAAACAAGTTATTACATGTAAATCATGTTTTTACAATCAAAGAAATAACAATAAATACAAGCAAATAAACAAACAGCCTGATGAGCCTGGGAATGAGCGCTCCTCCTGATTTCACCAGCTTTGAAAGGACTCTCTTCAGTCTTCATATTCATTAGCATAAAGGTGTTCCACTCACAAATGGGCTTCCTTCCTTGAAGGTTAGCACCTCAACGTCGATCATCTCTTGAAACTTTTCTTGGAAAACCTTGCACTCTTCAATCAGATGCCCCACTGCTCCATCATGAAACTCACAATTGGTATCTTGATTGTACCAAGGAGGGTGAGATTTCATGGCTCTGGTATTTCTGGGTGTCATCATCAAGTTTCAGGAAAAATCAGACCACAGCTGAATGTAAGTCATCGTAATTAGATCAAACTGGCGAGTCTCTGTTTCTGGACTATCCAGAGGTGTCTATTGATTCTGGCGTTGTTTCTGATAATTTGAATTCTGAGCTTGTCGTATATAACATTGATCCTGAGGAACCAGCCTTTGTTGCTGGAGCGAAAGTTCATGAAGTAGTGGTCGTTGGCACTGAAAAGGCGTTGCATACCGATATTGGTGATAAAGTACTAGAATTAGAGCTTGCAGGATCTGAGGAGAATCTAAAATTGCACCAACTTCAGCATTTCTGTCCTCTTTGGAGTCACTAACAGATTTCTCTTCACTAGCTTGGCTATTTGAGTCATCTTGGATTCTTCCACTTTTGAATGCGTCTTCGATGGTTACTCTGACTTCCACAATTTTACAGAATTCTAATGGCACAACGCCTACCATCCTGACATAATAATAGTCTGACAACGTTCTTAGAAACATCTTGGCCAACTCTTTCTCTTAGAGTGGTGGATGAACTTGGGCTGCCAATTCCTTCCACCGTTGTGCATACTCTCTGAAAGATTCATTGTCATCATGACTCATGCTCATCAATTGATCGCCATCTGGTGACATGTCTATGATGTAATTGTATTGCTTCACAAATGCGCCAGCTAGGTCTTCTCGAGACTGAATATGGTTCCTTTCTAGTTTCATATACCACATCAAGGTTGCCTTACATAAACTTTCTTGAAAGCAGTGAATCATCAGCTTGTCGTTGTCGACATAAGCGGTCGTCTTTTAATAGAACATTGTTAAATGGTATTTTAGACAACTAACACTCTTGTATATTTAAAAGAATAGCATTTTGAACTTCGAGGGAATAACTACACTCGGAACCAGACATAGATCATGAGCTTTAAGTCCAGATACATTGAGTCATTTCATCACCTTAAATTGTTCCTTGAGATCACAAACTTCTTTCTCGATTTGCACAACTCTAGGGTCATTCACCTTTGTTACAGGGCGGACATTCTGAGGATATCGCATGTACCTCAAAAATCGGGAGTCTCTTCCATCAACTTAAACATCTAGGTTATCTTGCACATGCTGAGATTGAGTAGGAACATCCACTTGTGGAGCATTGTCGTCAGGAGGAGAACCAAACATCGGGTTAGTCATCACTCTAAAGCCTAACATGGGATCCACATTCTTTGTCCTCTCCGTTATCCTTTAGTAACTACTTCAAGCTCAGTTTGAATGTTAGAAGATCAGTAGAGTGATACAAGAACAGAAGACCAAATGCGTTTTATTTAGGGAAAAGATGTATGAAAATGCAATGCTACATGATGCAACTTGTGCAAATGCAAAATGCAGTTAAAAGAGCTCAAAAGTTATGTTTGCAAACACCATAAAATGGATAACAATTTTGATAACTGAAAATATCCCATCTCATTGAAAATTTAAAGGATTACAGAATAGAGTACAACTTCCACAATCCATGGTAAAACCTATGATGTTTGCAACATAACTCAATTTTCTTTGAAAATAGGTTAGAAAAAAGGTGCACCAATGCATGGATGGATGCACAAACATAAGCATACACATATTCACAAATCCACACATACACATTCAAACAAACAAAGGTCTTGGTTTGAAAATTATGAGCATGGAGCCATGGTCTACCCATCCCAAATGGCATGTACTATGGGTTCATTAGTACTTGTACAACGGGTTCTACATAGTTCCAAAAGTTATCAGTCCATATTTTGGATATTATCAATTTTCCAAATACTCAGTAGTTAATAATATTCTCAAGAGAACCTCTTTTAAGTGTAGTATTGCGTATCAACTATTTTGGAACTACTCCCTCATAGTCATTTCACTACGTCCTAAGAAGGCCAAGTTGGGTTAAAGGTAACTAAAGGTCCTCAGTATCACAGGCTCCTAGGTTAAAAGTAGAAATGTTTTCATGAATACTCGATCGACAAATACTACTCCGAATAGGGCCTCAACTGAGTGGTGACTTCTCAAGTTAGCTTGGTCGAGAATCAACTCCCTATAAACCTTCTTGGATGTATCACCTTCTTATCATAAGTGTACTCAAGTTCGGGTTAGGACTTATCTCACAATACTATGTGACAACCCTGTATACAGAAAAACCCAAGCAGACAGATATATATATGAATATACAAGTATATAAAAATAACACATATAAAACAAGTAAGGTGTAGCCCTCTTAGGGAAAACTATACGTATCCCTAGTGAAGTCGCCATTTCTGTCGCGGTGAGAATTGGATATCAAGCTATTGATTAACATGAATCACAAATCATTATTCACCACCGGTCTTTAATTTATCCAAGGTACGGGAAAAATAGCATATAACCCAAAATATGCAATGCAATGCAAGAGAGAATCTAAGATTCGGGGGTTGTTTATACCTAGGAAAGGTGTTAGCATCCTAAGCATTTGTAGTACTCTACAGGAACCTCTTGTTAGTATTTGTGTTATTTGTTATTTGTCTGCTAAAGGGAATGAACTAGGGTTTAGTTTTAAGTATGCTCGTCAAGACATCGCATCTTGTGCCTACGTATCTTGACGGGAATGGAATCAGAGCATTCGTAGTTCCCCTCAATAAGGGTGAGGAACTCTTGACTGTGGTCAAGTTTCCAAAGGGAATATGCAAGTGTGAATGGCAGAACATCTACATAGAATTAAGAAGCTCTAAACCTAAGGCTAGGTTAAAAGGGAGGTAAGTGTCATTGGTAGGACACTTACATAAAGTTAAGAAACTCTAAACCTAAGGCTAGGATAAACGGGAAAGAAAATATAATGGAAGGACACTCACATAGAGTACGGCGACTCAAATCCTAAGGTTATGATGAAAGGGGAAGGACCTAAGGTTAGGCTAAGTATGACATGGCAGTCAACAAAAGATATCCTCCTTTGGAATCAAGCAACAAGAAATTATTAGTTAATTTAAATATTTATATTTATACTAACTAACAATTATAACATATTTTTATATATTTTTTAATATTCATCAAATAACTAAATAACTAGAAAACGAAAATAAATAGTTAAAATACTTTTGGTACTTTTGATTTATTATATTAATTAAATTAAAGAGAAACTAATTAGAGAAATAATTTTAAAATGCAATAATTAACAAATATCCAAGAAAAATGTTTTTAATTTTTTAGATTATGAAAAATCAATTAAAAAAATAAAAGAAGTTAAATAAAATAATATTAACAAAAAAAAAAAGAAGAATCAATATTTGAGCAACCACACCATGTAATACAATATAAATACATTTAAAATATTTGTACAAAGGCTTTCCTTATTATCACTTGACATGCTGTTAGCTCATATACACATGCACTTTAACCATCCGCACACTTGCTATAAATGAAAGGAAACATGAGTGTCTAATGGACAGCAACTTAGTACTATTTATTTTAAAAGATAAACTAATGATGTCTAAAAAATTAAATGAATTATTCACATTGGTACAGTTAAAACAATTAGCACGTAAATGCACATACAAAAAAACTGCAAATACAAATAGATTTATGCACAGAAAACAAATATGTAATGTCTGAACAACAAATACAAAATTTTAATAGCAACGCACAAGTCATAAACTCAAATAACACACATTAGTAACACATAAGCAATTATAAATTTGTTTACTATGAATTTTGGTAAACAACCGCTGGTCTATCAATTCAAGATGAAATTGACTTAACTTGCAGGATCGACCATACTAAATCCTAGGACATGTGCTAAGTATGTAAAAAGGTCAAGAATGTAAAGTGCGATGATGTAAAGGCTTTAAACGCAAAGTCGAAAATAAAGGCTTTGAAAAGTAAAATCGAAAGTAGGGGCTTTGAAAAGTAAAGTCGAAATAAATGGGCTTTGAAAATAACAACTGTAATATAAAGGCGAAGAGACTACCGCCAAACTCCGTGTTCGACTGTAATTCCTTTGAAAAATAAATGACTTTTGAAGATAAAATTTCAAGTAAGTAAATTGCTTGGAAAATAACTCTAATCAGAACTCCGCGTTCGACTAGGGGATCTTTGAAAAGTAAATGTGCAGCAGAATTGTAAATAGCAGTTTAAATGTAAAATTGAAAGTTTAAAAGTGGCAAGGAAGTTGTAAAGATAAATTGCATTGATAAGAAAGGATTTGGTGTTGTATCACATACATTCTCGTTAACTCGTTTCTCTACACGCGGGTACTTTGAGTTGTATGAACTAGTACAGAAATGAATGAACACCCCTATTACATAAAATTTACACCTATTTATAGTGCTATAGAATAACTACTACATGGCGGTTGAGACTTCTTAACATGCTCTTTTGGCGCTTCTTTGCTATTCGAACCGCTCACACGTTCTCTTTTGCTTGATTTGATTTTGAATATTTGATAAGTCCCTCCAATTTGGCGAAACCGTCTTCGTATTTTTCTTAGCATGGTCTTCATTGAGCATTTTCCAACACTTAGCATTTTTTGGCACCTTGGTCCATCCTCCTTCGACTTGAAGCTTTCCTTGATTGGGTCGAAACCCTCTCATATACCAAGTATTGATAATTTTTACCTAAGATAGCTCCGGTCTCGACTAGCATCGAAAATTAGGAGCCAACAAATTGCCCCTAAAAATTAGAAGTTTTCCTTGATTGGGTTGAAACCCTCTCATATACCACTTGATCATTTTAATGGTGAATTTTGCCCCTTTGGGATTTTCAAACGTTTATAAATGCCTCCTCTCATGTTTCGTGAAAATTTTTACTCTCCAGAATTTTAAATGTCCTAAATCTTTCTCCAGCTTTCTTCATCGCATTCTTCAGAAAGAAACTCATTTCACTTTTAAACACCAATAATGGGTTCTTCCTAATCCGCTGCTCAGGAGAAGAAGACTCAAAAAGGATGCGTTACCCAAACCAAACAAACCATTCCCCCTTCCATAAACCTGGTTGGCCCTCAATTGGTGGAGCATCGTCAATGTGTTCTGGAACCCACCTTCGAAACCGCCAAGAGCATCTATCACTCTCAGGTAATGATTCCTCTTATTGTTTCATGTAAACCCTACGCAATATCCGGTCCTTTAGCGCAAGTTGACATTTTTGATGCACGATTGAGTGAGTTTCTGCCATCTTACCGGAGAACAAGGCCATTAGGGCAAAAAAGTTTTCCTGCACCTTTTACTGATACTGTTGACACTACTCCTTTTCCAAATTTCAACCTTGTCTACCTTGCTGATGGTACTCGTTTACTGAGAGTCTTTAGACTGCTGAAGGATTTTGACCTCTAGATGGCCAAAGTAAAAAAAGTTAAAGCTGACCACTGGAAATCCGTGGGGATTTATGATCTTTTAATGTTGTCGAAGACTCCTTTTCCATACTGTTTAAATTTACTGATACCCTCGCTGTATTTGTGGGATAGTACTCATTATACGTTTCACTTACCATGTGGAATGGTTTCTCCTACCCTCTTCGACATAGCCGCTATTACCGGCATTCGTCTTGACGGTGTCTCTTATCAACCTGATGTTGATGCTGAAGACTATATCAACATCCCCACCTCTAAACTCACCTACACTCATTTCGTCAACCATCACTTCAACCAAACTACTGAGAGTGTGTCTGACGAAGAGCATGTGGTGTTCCTCGCCATATGGCTGTTAAGTTATGTATTATGTACCAAGTCTCTACAGGTAGCCAAGAAATACTTACCTCTTGCCAATCAACTACACCACAACAAAGGTGTTTGCCTAAGTGAACTTATTTTGGCGATCCTTTATGAATCCTTGAGTGAAACAGCTTCTCGACTGAAGCACATAGAGGCCCGTGAATCTGTATCTTTGACTGGTCCTCTGTGGTTGCTTCAACTATGGTTGAATGCTACCTTCGAGACTAGCCTTTCTAGGAAAGGACAAGCTGTCAAAACGTCTGCTGAGATTGAGGGGAGCCACATCGAATGACCTCGTTTGGTCCAACTGACCCCAACGGATGATGGCATAACTATCAGAGAAGCATTTACTAGCTATATCTTGATGTTTTCCAAATGCTCTGAGTTTACTCCTAGCATGGCACCTTTTTTAGTAAAGAAGTTTGGCCCCTCGTGGTTTAAAAGGCCATTTCCTACTCCTCAAGGACATGGTGGTGATGACTATATTGCAATCTAGGAAGCCTTTTTTATTCCTAGATTCATTGTTAACAGGCTCGATGTAGGGAAAGGTTTAGCATCTTTGATTGCGTATCAGCCTAATCCTGTATCTCGTTAATTTGGGTTGTTTCAGAGTTTTCCCAGATGCTTGTATGACAAGAAAGGCCAAGTGGTCCTCCATACTGCCAGTTTCTATGAAGACACCATTGCTGACGTCTTTGCTGAATATATTCACAAGACGGGCATTCTCTCGCCCGTGTTTTTTGGACCTTCTATTTTATGCACTTCTTCTTTCCACCATTGGTGGTCAAAACATTACGCTGAACATTTCCTTGATTTCACTACTTTTTCTTCACTACTTGATCAAGCTTTCCTTGATGTGCAGAACAAGTCAAAGAAAAGTAAGCTTACTCACATTCAAGAATATCAAGCTTTCCAGAAGTACTTTGAAACTGTTTATCGACCAGATGATCTTAGTCGAACCATCCATGAGGCTGCTGTCACCTTAAAAAGGAACTTTTTTCAAAAATTGGATAACTTAAAAATTCCCCCTAATGTTCCTTGTGAGAAACGTTATAAGGTAGCTTTTAAACTTTTTCCTCCTAAATTCCCTCGCCTGCCTACTGTTGATTTTGAAGTGGCACTTGCCCCTCCATTTCCAGATTGGTTTATATGTGCTGAGGACCTAAAAGTCCTTCGACAGCATTCTCAACCAAAGGCTTGACGGGTGGTTCTGACTAAGTATACTTTAGACAGTTTCAAAGGACATCTTCATATAGTGATTCAAAATGTTCGGATCGAATCTGGCATATATGAAGGTTTGATGCCCTTCTCTTATGATTGTGCCATTACTCTTTCACTATTTAACTGGCCATCATATATTATTTTTCAGCTATACCTAGGAAGGCTCCACCTACAAGGGCTACCACTTCTCAAAGTGGCAAAGACATTGAAGGCACAAAGCTATACATCATATCCTTTGCCTAATCTTTCTTTTGCTTGATTCTTCTCTCACACTTGTATTGTCTCTTTTTGTTTTCTTAGACTGGGTGCAAACCTCCTACTCCTTCGAAGAAAGGCAAGAAGGATTCCCCATTTGTTGTTACTTCAGATGCTGATGAATCTCCTAAGGAGATTCTAGTAAAAAAGAGAAAGAAACCTGTAAAGGCATTTGGACTTACTGGCCCATCTCCATCGAAGATGGCCAAAATTCTTGGTTCGACATCCACTCTTGGTGTTGAAGGACATCCCCCTGTGGCCACTATGAAGCCAACTTCCAGTGATCATGGGGATGGAAATTCTAACTTTGGTGCTACTCCAACTCAGGCACACACATTATCATTTGGTTATGTACACCTTTGTTGCTTACCTCCTTAGCCTTATTCTCTCTACTTGTGTTTTCAGGCTAGTACCATCACTATTAATCCACATCTAATTTCTGATGCTTCTGCTACTTATTCTATCAATAGCCAAGGTGAGCCAACTTATCACCCTTCTTCTGACCTTGGTTCTGGCTTAAGTGAAGTGAACAAACCTGTCGTTCCTTCTGCAGGAACGAAAACTCCTTTAGCACCAACCACTATACAATAGGCCCATACCGAAGATTACAACTCTGGGGAAGACGATGCTTCTAGTCCCCCACCTCATATTCCAACTGACCATATGGTCACTGATGAAGTGCCTATCGAACAAACCCCTGTCCCTTCAATCATACCAACAACTAACAACCCACCTTCAATTATTCATGAAGAACTACAAGAAAACACACATCCTGAACCTTCTCTTATCCCCAAGAATCCCCCCTCTGCTGATGATAAAGAGGAAGCAATAAGAGTCATAGAGGAAGAGGCAATCAACAAAGACGAAGACACATGAGAAGAAGGAGACTCTGAAGACACTGATGATGAAGAAGAGAAAGGAGAGATAGCGGGCGAAGAGAACCAAACTAGTCGCGACACTCAACACACTTCGCCTGTAACGAAGAAGCTTCCACCTATCGTGACCCCTGAAGATCCTCTAATAGCCCTTAAGTGGTCGAACCCAAGGGAGTATGCTAAGAGGATTCTTGAGCAACAGTGTGGTCTTGCTTCTGGCTCTTCGACACCCTCCAATTCTCCTGCTTCAGATACTCTTATTAATTCCATCCTCCAATCTATTAAGAAGAAGTTTTTCAAAGGGGACATCCAAACTGTCTTAACTGCAGATCCCACATCTCGTCTCTTCTTAAAAGATCAACTTAAAAAGATGAATCTTACTACTCTTAACCCAGAAATCCATGGTTTCTTGCTAGATCTGACGGTTGTGGTGGATGTTTTATCTTTGGAGCTTCGACAACTCCCTCCTCTTCTGAAGACAATCGAGACCTAAATTGGTCAGGAAAGTGCATCCTGGACTGGTGCACAAGAGTCAGAGGCTAGGGTTGCCAAACTGGAAACCGCTCATAAGCGACGTCAAGAGGAGATAACTGCAAACCAAAAGGATATTGATATGTGGTAGCAGCAAATCAAAATGGTTCAAGAAAAGATTGGTAATGCTGAAAAGCGCAATTTGGAATTGCAAAGCTTTTTTGATACTAGCATGGCTCAGGAGCTGAAGAACACCATTGATTTCATTGACGCGGGTCAAAAACTTGAGACAGAACTTGCAACTGCTAGGCTCGACAAATCCCTCTGTGAAGCTCGCCTTAACCATCATGTGGAGACTTTTGCTAAGTTAAAATCGAAACTTCCCTTTTAAAGTTCTTCGACCATTTTGTAATCATCATTTTGTTATGTGGCTGTTTTAAGCCTTTGTAATGACAATATTTTAATTTTAATTTTAATTTTATACCTTACTTATTTCTGCACCACTTAATGCCTCTTAACGTAGCATTTTTGTGATACATTGATAAAGCATAAAGATAAACAATATGAAATGTAATGCTAAAAAAGAAAGGCATAAAAGTAAATAGCGAGAAATTAAATGACATAAAGTAAAGTTAGCACAATAATAATGTTAGTATTGATGTTAGAGTTGATGATTCGACTCGGGACAAATTTAGCGCTATGTTAATCAATCGTAACACAATCTATTAGGAAGATCATACTATGGGAGAATGTTAAATAATAATTTATGTACCATACATGTTAGATATATGATAGAAACCATACTCATAAAACATGTATCACAAGTAGAAACTAAGGAGGTGTTTGTGCTAGATACCAAGCTAAACCCAAGGCCAGGCATCTCACTCAAGTGAATAGAATCATGAAGTATATAAATGGGACTTGTAACTATGGTATTCTCTATTCTCATTATACTAACTCAATACTAGTATGGTATTAAGATGTTGATTAGGGTGGGAGTGATGATGATAAAAAAAGCACATATAGAAAATGCTTCTTTTTTTGTAGCAACTTAATCTTATGCTTCAGCAAGAAGAAAAATTGTGTCTCCTTATCCACTACAGAAGTTGAGTACATTGCTGCAGGGAACAGTTGCACTCAATTACTTTAGATGAAGCATGTGTTAAATGAGTACAATGTCGAACAAGATGTCATGACATTATAATGAAATAATTTAAAATCTATTAATATTTCAAAGAATCAAGTTCAACACATTCGAACTAAGCACATTGACATTCGACATCATTTCATCAAGGAACTTATGGAAGATAAAATGTTAAACCTTGAGCATATTGTAATTGAAAATCAACTAGTTGACATATTCACTGAATCTTTAGATGAAACTCAGTTTGAAAAGCTAAGGGGTGCTCTTGGTATTTGCATATGTGAGAATTTATAGCAATTAATTCAGGGGGCGTGCAAGGATAGAGAAATATTTTCTCTCTTTTATGATCTTTGTTGCATGTAAAATAAGGCTGGTTATTCCTATTTCAGATTTTCCTCATAACTGCTCCATTTTTACAAGCAAGAAGAACAATCTACATGTCTTTTTATATTGTTCTCATAAAATTGCTCATTCACTTTTCTCTCAAGTTCTTCAATCTCTTATTAATATGAGTCAAAAGCATTCACTTTGTATGATCTATGATATAATATTTCGCTGCTATGTATGTTGTTATGTGCTTGTGATGCATGCTCTCAGAAGTGCTATTTTGTGTTCTCTTATACGTGCTCCGATGTGGTATGCTACTTTTGTGCTCATTAGTGTTTTATATTGAAGATTTACTCCTACACATCTTGTAGATATTAAGTTATTTTAGGAACTTTTTTCCAAAGGAGGATATTATTTTCCTTTTGATTGGCTAGTTTAGGTAAAACAACATGAGGAAAAATATGTAAATTGTGAATAGGAATCATGTGGGACAAGATGTTCCAGCATGTGTGTGTCTCAACTACGAAAAGGGCCGGCGGAAACAAATAGAAGAGTCGCCACCAAACGTTATTTATACCAAAGAGAAGGAAAGGAAACGATTGAAGAAAACCTAAAAGAGCGGGAAAAGACAAGGACATCACAACCAAATCTTAGATTCGAGAGTAGGTTACGCAAGGGGAAGGTGTGAGCACCCCTCACGTCCGTTGTACTCAACGGGAGCCACACTTTTTATCTATCAAAAGGGGTGAGTTATCTAAAATCTACTCCTAAACGGGGGACGGAAAAGAAAAAAAAAAGAGACTCGATAGGACATCGTCGCTCTATGCATACGTATTCCCTCATGCAATGGGAAAGTCAGAGTCAACGTGGTTCAATTTGAGTTGAAATGATTAAGAATTGTACCTGTTGAAGTTCAATTTCAGAGCTCTGAAAATAGATTCCTCAAGCTTGATTCAGGCCACGATCCTTTAAGTTCTTGAGCTGGTAAGCTTCACTGAATGTTGGTGAAGCTAACTGAATGAAGAATTTGAGTGTTTAGGGTGTGGAAATGAAAATTCGAGGTTCAAGCTTAAGAGTTCAAATGGGATCTCAACAGGGTGATTCTGGCTATCAAAGCTTGTGAAAATGAGTGGAATAAGCCCCTTATTTATAGGAGAAGCTTTCTGAATGTTGAGGGAGGGTGAATAATGCCAATTTTAACAAATTTGTAGGCATCTGCATCATGAGCAAAGTCTGACTTAAAAGTTGTCAAAACTCACTCAAACCTTACGTTTCAAGGCTCTAATCAACCCAAGCAAGTTGGTTAATCATGTTTAGATTGAATTTGTGGCTTAATTTAGTGATTAGATGCCAATTCATATAAAATCAATTCTGACTTGAAGTGAAATTCCAACTTTGAAATTCAATTTTGCCAACATGGTTCTCACAATGTATGAGGCTTTATAAGATGATTCTTCTTGCATTAGATAGAGGATTATGCAATCATTGCAATGTGAAAAGAAAGTATTGATTTGGAAATTTGAGTTTAGAGATATGATCCTTCAAAGTAGCCTCCATGAAGAGGTTCAAAACTGCAAAACACTTAGAAAATTTTGAAGTCTTTTTAGGGACCAAAAATGACCTATAATGTTTTGATAAAAACCAAAGCCTTCCATGGTTTTTTGCACTTCCACCTTGAATAAAAGTTGTAGAGGACATCTTTAAGTTAATTTTAGAAAAATAATGGGTCCAAATGATAAAAATAGATCAAGTTATGACCATTTGAAGTTGACTCGAAAATCCTTCCAAAACTCAAATTGACCTATAATGTCTTCAAACTTTTGATGAATTTCCAAGCATAATTGGACCTTTGCTTGCAAATAGAACTTGCTAGGGATTATGAGAAGAGTTCATTAGAAAAATAACCACCTCAAGATGTTGAAAATTGAAGAAGTTATGCCCATTTGCTAAATTAGGTCAAACACTTTGAACCAAACTTTAATCTCTTGATTATTTCTTGCAAAATAAGCCATGGTGAACCACATATGATCTTGAAATGATGTTGCCTTGAATCATACTTGAAGATGGGGGAAATTTGGGGCTTGAGAATGCCATAAGATTGAGAAATAAAACTTGCTTGAGGTTGAAGAAACATGCCCCTCCTATCTTGAGAAAAAGCCTTAATGCCTTGATCCATTGTCTAGAATAATGCTATGCAAGAATGAATATGAAAATGCAATGAAACATAAGCCAAGACCCAAGAGAAAAGATGGGAAAATTTTGGGGTGCTAGTGCTGCCCCTATTCAAGCAACTTGGACCCGAAGGGATGAAAAGCGAATGCTTTCAAACATTCAAGGTAGAAGGGGATTGAATACCAAAAGAACTTAGAAATTTGCAAACTGCAGGGATATTCATAATGCAAAGGTTGTCAGTCAAAGGCGGAGTTAAAGAACAAAGGGTACCAACCAAAAGTTGGGATAACCAGAAAGGTAACTGATCAAGAGGATACCAACGACTACTAACCAAAAGTTAGGATTACCAGAGAGTAATATTCAAAAGCTGTGAGAAAGAGGCTACTAACCAAGAGTTAGGATCACTTAGACGTCGTCCGAAAGCGAATACACGAACAATGAAGACTACCAACTAAAATTTGGGATGGTCCAAAAGATTACAACCAAACGTTGGAATAAAGGCAACTAACCAAAAGTTAGGATTGCCAGACCGCTGATCGAAGGCGAATGCATCAAAAGGAAGACTACCAACCAAAAGTTAGGATAACAAATTCGCATGGGAGCACAATTGAGGACTACCAACCAAAAGTTGGGATAACATTCAACAACGAACGAACTACCAACCAAAAGTTGGGATAACATCCAACAACGGACTACCAACCAAAAGTTGGGATTGCATCCAACAACAGACTACCAACCAAAATTTGGGATCGTCAACAAATAAGCAGATGGATGCCAACCAAAAGTTGGAATCATTGGGACACTGACCGAAGGCGAACTTACAAAAAATGAAGACTACCAACCAAAAATTGGGATAACGACTCTGCGGGGAACAAAAAGAAGACTACCAACCAAAAGTTGGGATAACGTCCAACGAAAGATACCAACCAAAAGTTGGGATAAGCCAGGTATATAAGAAGTAGAGTCAAACGACTTATGACCTGAAATAAAAAATCCGCTGGGGAATAAGAGGTTTAAACAAACAAACTCTGTCGAGGAATAAGATGAACATACCCACCAATGATTTTGTTGGGGTAAAGGTAACAAAATCTTAAGACATGCCAATATCTGCTGGAGAGAAGTCTGGCAACATTGATAACAAAACTTGGCTAATGCTTCAGATGCATATGTTTGAAAATGGTGTAATGTTCCATACGAAATGGAAATGCTACGCGTTTAGGAGGATGCAATGCAAATGATATGCAAAAGGAACCCTGCTGGAAAGAGCGTTAGAAAGAAAACCAACAAACCAAATATGCTGAGGAGAAAATGACATGAATGGCCTTCTGCTGAGGAACACGCCCTGAATGGCTTTCCTGAATAAAACTCTTCTGGGGAAAGAGCCACCATGCATGGAATTGAGAAAACCATCTGCTGGGAAAAGTGCCACAAATCTGACTTTGAAGAAAACTAATAATCATTGGACTCTTGCTGAGGAAGTCAACCACCATTGAGATACATGTCAAGGAAATCAGTGCCAACCTCTGCTTGGGGAGAGAATTCAAAGATACCAACCTTGTCGTGGAATACCCTTGATTTGACAATCGTGCTCTGTGAGAGAACAACAATCTCTGCTGCAAATGCCAGACTGCATATCACACCCTAACTGATGTAATCAACCTCTGAAAACTCACAGGGGAGATAAGCTCTATTGGGGGAAACAAATCATGTCACCCTGCAAACAATCAACAAACAATAAGAGGCTTGTATGCAAATGGTTGTTTTGGTTACCATCCATGACATCATTCAAGTAAATTCATTCTTTTCAATATGACTTGTAATGCCCTAATGTTTTCACATGTAAAGTTTAACAAAAATATCAGACGCCCATTTTTGCAAACAAAACAGTAAAAGTAAAAATAGGAAATGGAAAGCTCTTTGATTAAATAATACTTTATTGATTGGAAAATGCCTATAAATAGGAAAATTACAATTGGATGCAATTCCTGAAAAGAGGTAATTACGCAAAAAGTACAACAAGAAGTATACAAATGTCGACAATGTGGAAACAGACAATCACCATGTGTTGATTCGGCTATGACCCATATATCTATGATGTTTCACCAATGTTATGCCTTTTGAAGAGACTGATTGATCTGATTTTTAGCCTTTGGAACTTCCATGAGTCAAAATGCATTCAAAGATCGAAAGCAAACCATAATCATTGGCTTTTAAATCCCTAACTTTTACCCGGATCGCCCTTGCGAGTTTTCAATCCACTGGGATACCCATTTTTGTCAAAGTCTCCTTTTTAGGTTTTCGACTTTGTAGGTTCATTCTTTTTTCTTTTTTCTCTAATTTTTGCCCGAACTTTTTCTTTTTATTGTTCGCCAGGATGCCCCATTTTTGCATGGACTTTCTTTTTATGTCCAGCGGGTCTATTTTAAGCAAAGTATTTTTTGACTGCGTCTGCGTTCATAGGGGACGTAAAATTTGCACCGTCCATGGTTGATAGTAGTAAGGCTCCACCATAGAAAACATTTCTTACTACGTATGGTACTTCATAAATAGGAGTCCAATTGCCCTTGTGATCTATTTATGGAGGGAGGATCCTCTTCAACACCAAGTCACCTATCTGGAAATGTTGAGGGCGTACCTTCTAATCAAAAGCCTTCTTTATTATGCTCTGGTATAGTCGTCCATGGGCAATAGCTGCCAATCTCTTTTCATCAATCAGACTAAGTTGATTCAACCTAGCCATCACCCATTCTGCTTCATCAAGCTTTATATTAGACAAAACCCTTAAAGAAGGAATCTCGACTTCTACTAGTAGGACAACTTCCGTACCATATACAAGTGAGAAAGGCATTGCCCTAGTCGATGTACGCACCTAAGTACGATAACCATGTAAAGCAAAGTGCAACATCTCGTGCCAATCTTTATAAGTCACCACCATCTTCTGCATGATCCTCTTGATATTTTTGTTTGCTGCCTCAACAATGCCATTCATCTTTGGACGGTATGGAGAGCAATTTTGGTGTTCAATTTTGAAACTCTGGCACAACTCCTTCATCATCTTATTATTCAAATTTGAACCATTGTCAATAATGATTCGTTCAGGTATCCTATAGCGGCAGATGATGTCCTTCTTTATAAAATGAGCAACCACTTGCTTGGTGACATTAGTAAAGGAAGATGCCTCTACCCACTTGGTGAAATAACCAATTGCTGTAAAGATAAAGCGATGCACATTAGAGGCCGTTGGCTCAATTTTCCCGATCATATCAATGCCCCACATAGCCAAGGGCCAAGGATATATCAATACATTTAGAGGTCTCGGTGGCACATGCATTTTATCAGCATAAATCTGGAATTTCCTGGCATATTTAAAACAGTCGAACTCCATGGTCATCCAGTAATACCCTGTTCTCAATAGTTTTCTAGACATTGCATGCCCACCGGCATGAGTACCAATAGAACCTTCAGGGACCTCTTCCACCAGCAAGCTTGTTTAAAGATCATCCATACAACGTAGCAACACCATGTCGAAGTTTCTTTTGTACATCACATCATCCTTATTCAAGTAGAAATTTCCCGACGGCCTCCTCAGAGTCTTCTTGCCTTTACTTGATACACCTGGCGGATACTCTTGAGTCTTGAGGAAATGTATAATGTCAAAATACCAAGGCTTCCCATCAGAAGCTTTTTCAATTGCAAACACAAAGTTCGGCCTATCAAGGCGCATGATAGTGATTGTTAGAGCTTCATTCCAAAAATTCACTTTATACATTGATGCAAGCATTGTCAACATGTCTGCCATCTGATTTTCATCCCTCAGGACATGATGAAACTCAACCCTATCAAAGAATGGCGACAATCTTCTTGCATATTTCTTATAAGGCATCAAGTTAGCTTGACGAGTCTCCCATTCTCTTTTGATTTGATTGACGACCAATGCTGAATCACCATACACATCTAGATTCTTGATTCTCAAATTAATAGATTCTTCTAGACCCGTGATACATGCTTCATATTCAACTTCATTATTCATATAGGCAAACGTCAATCGGGAAGTGAATGGTATGTGGAAACATGAAGAGTTATAATAATTTCTCCAATCCTGTTATTGTATGAGTTAATAATACCATCAAAAATCAACTACCACTGGGACCCAATCTTGGGGCCCTCGTCAGGTAAACGCTCGTCGCAGTCCTTCATCTTTGAAAACATTATATCTTCATCAAGAAACTCAAATACCATTGGCTGTTCGGCAAGATATTCTGAAAAAACACTCCCTTTAATAGCCTTCTGGGAAACATACTGAATGTCGTACTCTGTCAGCACCATCTTCCATCTAGTAATTCTTCTGAAAAGTGCATGTTTCCTAAACACATATTTAATTGGATCCATCTTCGAAATCAACATGGTTTTCTGGTTTAACATGTATTGCCTTAAGCGTTTGGCTGCCCAAGCAAGTGTACAACATGTTTTCTCTAGCATTGAGTACCTTGACTCGCAATCACTGAATTTCTTACTCAAGTAATAAATAACATACTCTTTCCTACCTGTCTCGTTGTGTTGACCGAGCACACAACCCATCGAATTCTCTAGAACCATTAAATACATAATCAATGGCCTCCCGGAAACTAGAGGCATTAGTATTGGAGGCTCCTACAAATATTCTTTTATTTTTTCGAAATCCTTTTGACAAGTCTCATTCCAAACAATTGCCTGATCTTTTCTCAGCAATTTTAATATTGGTTCACAAGTGATTGTAAGGTGACATATGAACCTTGAAATGTAGTTCAATCTCCCCAGGAAACCACGAACCTCCTTCTCTATTCTCGGCTCAGACATTTCTTGTATAGCTTTTATTTTTTCAAGATCCACCTTAATACCCATTTCATTGATAATGAAACCCAGCAGCTTTCCCGATCTTACCCCAAAGGTGCATTTGTTAGGATTCAACCTCAGCTTGAACTTCCTTAACCTTTCAAACAATTTCAGAAGGTTGACCAGATGTTCTTCCTCTGTTTGTGACTTTGAAATCATATCATCAACATATACTCCGATCTCACGATGAATCATATCATGAAAGAGAGTCACCACCGCCTGCTGAGATGTTGCCCATACATTTTTCAATCCAAAAGGCATAACTTTGTAGTAGAGAGTCCCCCAAGGTGTGATAAAAATAGTTTTCTCCATGTCCTCTGGGGCGATTTTTATTTGGTTATACCTAGAGAAGCTATCCATGAAAGAAAACACAGAATACTGAGCAGTGTTATCAACCAACACATCAATGTGGGGAGTAGGAAATCTTCTTTCGGGCTCGCTCTATTCAAATCTCGATAATCAACACACATCCTGACATTTCCATCTTTCTTAGGTACAGAAACAATGTTAGCGACCCACGGAGGGTAATTAGTAACACCAAGAAAATTAGCATCCAACTGCTTTTGGACTTCCTCTTTGATCTTGACTGCCATATCAAGTCTGGTCCTTCTTAACTTCTGCTTCACAGACGGACATTCTTCTCGAAAAGGTATACAGTGCAACACTATATCGGTATCTAACCCTGGCATATCCTGATAAGACCAAGCGAAGACATCTTTATACTCACGGAGCATTTCAACTAATCTTCTCTAGACATCACCTTCCAGTGCAGCCCCTATTCTAGCTTCCTTTTTCTCACCTTCGGTCCTCATATTGATGACTTTGATATCCTCTTGATGAGGCAAAATAACCCTTTCCTCTTGCTTTAGAAGCCTGGCCAGTTCCTCAGGTAGGTCACAATCTTCATTAGCCTCTTCTTCAGCTTGATAAATGGGATTATCGAAATCATACCGAGCCATAGCTGAATCAGGATCGATGGTATCTGAGATGTAAAACCTGCATGGTTGATGTTTTATGCTGATTATGATATGCAAACAAACACAAAACACATTGCCATTTTTTTAATGTAAAAGCAAGAAGGAAAATAGGGATCAAAACATTTGAATGTAAAAAGGGACGTCTTTTATTCATGATAACGTAAAAATGTTTAAAACAGAGCCCTACAAAATAAGTCACTACGCCTTGGGTAGAATGTAGGACCAGCCATAAAAAACAAAAGCAGAAATTACTCTTCTGATGTTACGTGGATGATTTCCTCCACAGTCCAATTACAAAGCTTCTGCCCAGGGACACACACAAATCCAAGCATCCATGTCACAGTCGCTATCTCCTTTGTCGTTGTCAAGAGCATTTACCCTGTCATATATAACACCGCCGCTAGTAAACCGAACTGGTCCTTTATATGTTGGAGGGTCCTTTGAAGAAGAAGAGGGACTTTATCCCAAGCCGAACTTGTCATGCTTACCAGAAACATGAAGTACCTGGCCCCATTTATGAGAAGACCTAGATTCCACTATAGTACGGGCTTCCTTAAATGACGACATCGAGACATCTGGATCGTTAGCTTCTACATGAGGCTTCTCCTGAATTTGCACAATTTTGATAGCCTGGTAAAGTGACTCATGGATTTCACCATCCACTTCCACAAACTTAAAAGTTGATAATTAAATCACCATGATGTCTTCCTCTCCACCGACAGTAACCACTTTCCCCTCCATCATATATTTCAATCACTAATGCAACGTTGAGGTAACTGCCCCAGCAGAGTGTATCTAAGGTCAACCGAGCAAACAGCTGTAAGCTGGCTGGATATCCATGATATAAAATATTGCATCAAAAGTTTCCGGCCCCACCTGTATGGGCATAGTGATCTCACCAAACACTGACCTCTTAGATCCATCAAAAGCTCTCACAACTAAGTCAGTTGGCGTGCAAATCAGTCCTTGAGTATCCAACTTCATCAAAGCTTTCTTAGGCAGTACATTAAGGGATGATCCTGTGTCTACCAGGACATGAGACAAAAGAGACCCTCTGCACTCCATGGATATATGTAGAGCATGATTATGGTTCCTCCAGGCAGAAGTCAAATCTAAATCTGTAAAACCTAGACCATTACCAACATTCATATGAACCACCACTTCTTCTAGCTGGTTCACCGAAATCTCTTGAGGCACAAATGTCGAACTCAAAATTTTCAACAGCGCGTTTCGGTGTGCCTCAGATCACAATAACAGTGATAAAATAGAAATTTTTGATGGCTTCTGGTGCAAATGATCTATAATATTGTAATTGCTTTTACAGAACAGCCTCATGAACTCTTCAGTATCCTTCACAAAAGAATCTTTATTAACTTGTTGATGAACATCTTATTCTACCACAACCTTTCCTTTACCCTTATCACCTTTATCAACACTAGTTCCTGGCAGAGAGAAAATACTTCCACTCCTAGTAACTCCTCCTGTTCCGACGATGTTTTCAACTGAAATACCTCCATATGATGACCCCGTCAACTGCTGTTTTTGTCCATTGCAAAACACTTCTGCCCTATAATTCCAAGGAATGGCCTTGGTGCTTTTGTAAGGTACAGGTCCTAGAGCGGTAATAATGACCGGAGTTGGCCTTGGTGGCACTGAGATATTAATCATTCGGTACGGAATTGAAATTGTTGCGACTTCATCCCTTTCATTACTGACCTCATCAATCACCTATTCTCCTATAAAATGATGTCAAACTGTTGGCTGCCTTCATTAATGAAACTTTGAATATGATTTTTCAAGGAACTGTAACCCTCCTATAAAAATCTTCTGAATACCCCAGATATACACCTCCCTTTAACAACTTATATTTCATGAAGCTTAAAGGGGTCTTCAACTCTACAACACTAGTTATTAAGTTCAGCCTTTCTCCTTCAATAACAACATTAGCCCTAGCTACCCCATGGTTCGACATCGGGTTCTGATTTATGTTGGGGGTTTCATTAGTAAAATTGATTACTTTCGAGTCGAATAAATCCTGAACCTTATGCTTAAACGCTTTACAATTGTCAATATTGTGGCCTAGAGCTCTATAGTGGAACTCACACCTAGCGTTTGCATCATAACCTGGAGGAGGCGCACCAGTGAGTGGTGCCAAGGTTCTCTTCTAGATAAGCCGTAACTGTAATAAATGCTATAAAAGCTGAGAATAAGGCATTAGTGACGTCTCAAATTGCCTGTTGGACATCCTTCCCCTATCCTGGTACCGGGGAGACGCATTAGCTTGTTGCTACGGTACAACTGGAATAGCTATACTAGCAACTTCTTGTTGATGGGGTTGCACCTGACCTTTACCTCTATAGGATGATATTGTGTTCGCATCTCCCTCTCTCTTCCTTGGGTTTCCATTGTATGGCTTTTTCAAACCTCCTGCTAAAGATCCTGTTTCGCTTTGTATTTTTCCTGTGTTAATACCGTTCTCTACCCTCTCTCCTGCCATCACCAAATCTGAAAAACTCCCAGACATACATCTAATTAATTTTTCATAATATGTTTCTGGAAAGGTCGCCATGAACATATCAATCAGCTCAGCTCCACCATCGGAGGTTGCACTCTAGCTACTAACTTTCGCCACCTCTGGGCGTACTCTTTGAACCCCTAGTTGTTTCTCTGTGATAGATTTTTCAATTGCATTCTATTCAGCGCCAGGTTACTATTATACTGATAGTGACACACAAATGCTTCCCCTAGTTCTCTCTAACTTTTTTTGTGTCCTTTCTAGACCCATATACAACTCAAGAGAAGGACCTGACAGACTGTCCTGAAAGAAATGCATCAATAACTTTTTGTCATATGAATAAGCAAACATCTTCCTGAAATAAGCCCAGAGGCATACTCTAGGACAAGTTGTCCCATTGTAATTATCAAAATCTGGTACTTTAAACTTTGGGGGAATCCTGACCCCTGACATCAGTCCCAAATCTGACATATAGAGTCCCAAAGAGTTTTGATTCTCGATGGCTTTCATCTTTTCTTCAATCAATTTGAAACTCCTATCAGCTTCTGTGGGGAGCCCCACATACAAGTCTCTCATTGAGAACATATCGTATTGGTTGTCTTCTTCCCATTGGGAACCAGCAGCTCCTTTAACAGCACATACGCTAGTTCCAACGCCTCCTACATGAACTCCACCCTGATTACCTCCGTTCGGAGGGTTAATAATTGTCAAAACACCGTTTCCATGAGGAATATTGCCATCAACTGGAGGAGGAATAACAACAGTCCCTCCATGTAGAATACCATTACCATCGACCCGTGCTATTAGCAGCTGAACCAAGGTTCACAGTTGTTCTTGCCCAATTGCCACACTTTGCATCATCTCCATAAATTGTGTCATTTTGTCTCTGACCTCTTGTAGCTCGTGCTATACTTGATCCATAATTCTTTGTTGATTTCCTCTCGTAGAATATCTGTGGAAAACTGAATCTGCAATCCTGTTAACTGTTGAAGAAAACAAAGCAGAGATATAAGATTGAAAGCTCTAGGAACACCTGTTACGCAAATGATAATAACAATGCAAAATGAAAACATATGTATGTGTTCCAAGGAGACCTCCCCCTTGATTCTAGTTTCACAAATAATAACAAAATAGTAAAGATAAACGGAAGAACCAAAAACCCATCTCATAAATAAAATGAGGACAAAAGTTAATGTATACAAACCACCAATAGGAAATACAATTGTATACAAGTCTATGACCCCATCAAACAGATCTGGTGATAGTCAAAGTACAAGACAAGAAAAAGAGACAAGACACATCAAACAACTTTCAACTACTGTAGGCCTTGTACCAAGTCTGAGCTTCGTCTAACAGCTTCTTTGTATCTGGATGCTCAAATCTTGTAATCAACTTCTGGATGAGGAGATCCCTCCTACAAATGACATCCTTCAAGCCCTCAACATAGTCCTCTCAAGCATCTTCTCCAAAGGCATCTTCATGTATTGGTCTCTTCAATTCTACTCTCATCTTGAGCTCATCAAATGCTGACAAGGTTTCCTGTATCTTCTGTTTACTTGCATACCTACGGGATGATTCTAAGGAGACTTCTTTATCTTTGACTTTGAGTTGTGCCTTCAAACTGTCAATCTGTCTATGAAGTTCATCCTCCCTTCCTTTGTTGGCCGTCAATGTAGCGTTCCATTGATCATTGAACTTAGATATTTCCAAATAGGATCTATCTAGTTCTTTCTTCTTATGCTTTAGGATGCTATCAATACTTTTCAAATCTTGGCTGACTCGTTCTCGTACCCGGATCTCTTCAGCCAACTCCTTCTCCTCTTTAGCCAAGGTTTCTGTATTTACTCTAGCTAGGTAAACAGATTCATTCTTGTCACGTTTCAATTGACTGATCTCACTTTTCAGCTCTTCATTTTCCTTACACAACTCTTCTTTTTCTATCTGAAGCTTATCATATCTCTGAACATCAATTGTCGTAGGCTCTTCAAACATCAGGGGATATAAGTGTTCTTCAACAGGAAACGGAAACAAAATCTTCTCCACCCTCCTCTGAATCCATTCTAAGTAAGGGTCATAAGCTCTGCAGTCACACTTTCCTAAAGAAATCTACCCCTTCTTTTGGATCCTACCCCATGCTTAAACAACCTTGGCCAAAATGTCTGGATTAGCTATACCGATAAAGTATAGAGATTCATGTACTTTTTCATCCTTCAGAGGTTCTCTCAGTGCATACCCAAACTGCCTAACAGCGAGAGAAGGGTTATAGTTAACTCCCTCTTTTCTCCCCATTAAAGGTACATTGGGAAAACCACCACAGCTGAAAACAATCTCCATACCAAATAGATCCCAGTTGAACCAAGTGATGTCTTTAGCATTCAAACCCATAAGCCTCTGAGACCACTCATGTGTATTCCTCAAGTCAAAGAAAGCTCTGGTGTGAGGAAGATGATCAATGAACCACTTATGGAAGAGTGGGGTACAATAAGAAATAGTCTTCCCTCTTCTCTTTTCATTCTTGTAATGTATTGAGTGATACAGATTTCCCAGGAGAGTGGGTATAGCATTTTTGGATGCAAAAATACTGAAAGCGTCTATATCCACCAAGTCATGTATATTTGGGAACATCACAATACCATAGATGCACAGAGCTAAGATAGCGCTAAAGACCACCCAACAACCCTCATTGGCGTACTTCTAGGCTTTGTCCACCAAGAAAGACAAAGTGAAGCCATAGACCCCATTCCTAGTAACCACACTGCCTACCTCCTCTTCTGAATGAAAGAATGGTACTTTATCCTGGATTGGGATCCCTAGGATAAAAGAGAACTCCTCCAATGTAGGAACTAAAATATAATCTGGGAAGGTAAAACAACATAGTGGAGGATCATAGAACTGCAACAAAGTAAGGATAACTCCCTGCTCGTGACTTGTGAGTTTACAGATAAGGCTCTGAATTCTCCCATAGTCTCTTCTAAACACCTCAAGAGTACCCAGATCATCCATAGCAATGAGACCAAATAAAGGTCCAAGATCTGGTAGAGAAAACTTGTACAAAGTAACCTTCTTCCTCTCTAATTCCATTTTCAAAGAAAACCAGGACTAGAATCTAAGGAGAGATGAGAAACCTAAAACACATACACATGCAATGTAGAGATGAGTATGAGTATGTAAATGCAAACAAGGATCAAGGCATCAAAAGCTGTTGTGATGCTGACTGAACTAGACCATAGTTCTACTCCAATAAGAAAACCAGAAATCCAAAATACCACAATATCCAAGATCATAAGTCTGCACTGACGAGAAAACCAGAAGACTGGGTTAGTTGAAGGCCAAAGTTTTCTGCAAAACCCTTCCCTCTCACATGTAGGTTCTAGTCTTGAAAGGTACGACATCTTATGCAGGTCATCAGTATCATGGACTCTTAGGTCGAGTAACGATGATACGTTTAACATTTCTGGTTTGGCATCATGGTCAATCAAGGAGGTCTCAACTGACTTCCCAAAGAACGGTCGCCAGAGTCGTGAGTTTTCTAATTCAACATCCTCTTAACTGCCCTAAATGCGCATGATAGGATGTCTTCAAAGAAAGCCTCATCTGGACGTGAATTTTGTGTGAACTCTTGCGTGACTAAATGCCACACAAGTCCACACTACTCTCCGTACTAATCCTATGTATGTACTCAAACCTGGGTATTGGGTTTATCTCTCATGGAACAACCCAACCAACAGCATAACAATAGCAACATAATATGATAATAATAAAATGCAGATGCAATAATGTACAACAGTAAACACAAAAATACAAATATTGCACAACAATAAACACCCCAAAGACACAACACAGACAAACGCTAGGATTGACTCACATAGGGAACCGGAGTCGCCAACAGAGTCTCCAGCTGTCGCAACTGTGAAAAGGACCGGCAAAAACAAACATAAGAATTGCCACCAAATGTTATATATCCCAAAGAGAGGGAAAGGAAACGATCAAAGAAAACCTAAAAGAACGGGAAAATATAAGTTCATCGCAACCAAATCTTGGGTTCGTGAGTTGGTTACGCAAGGGGAAGATGTGAGCACCCCTCACGTCTGTTGTATCGGGATATACGCTTGTTATCTATCAAAAGGGGTGAGTTGTCTAACAACTACTACTAAACAAGGGACGAAAAAGAAAAAAAGAGACTCGATAGGACATCGCTGCCCTATGCCTATGTATTCCCTTGTGCAATGGGAAAGTCAGAGTCAACGTAGTTCAGAAAACTACGGGTGACGGGGGGAAGGCTGCTCGCCAAGACATCGTTGTCTTTTGCCTACGTATCCTCACCTGGTATGAAAAATCAGAGCAAATGTAGTTCGGGAAACTATACCACTAGTGGGTTAAGTATATTTTATGAGCGACATTAAGTTTCCATTCTAGCAGTTAGGATCGATGCCTTTTTGCAGTAGAACGGAAAAACAATGAACTCTTTTCTGAAAATGATTTAAGAACAATCTCGAAGGATAAAATGGCTTGGATTTGTTTTGTGAGTTTTTGAGAAGTGAATTGAATTTGTTTAAGATTCTTGTTGCACTAAAGACTATGACATAGGAGTGAATGCGTCGCATATCGCCCAAAGGGCATACACTAAACACTCTAGACAAGTGAGGAGAAACCCTCCACTCATCATTTCTCATATACTTAAGGATCGTGGTGCACAATGTCCATCATTCTT
The DNA here is from genome assembly GCA_963859935.3 of Lathyrus sativus. NCBI lineage: Eukaryota > Viridiplantae > Streptophyta > Magnoliopsida > Fabales > Fabaceae > Lathyrus > Lathyrus sativus. The sequence goes on along the minus strand of OZ012736.1, from coordinate 58,618,508 downwards.
TATTAAGTGTCTCGGAGATGTTAAAGATGAGAAGAGAAGACACAAAATAGAAAACTAATGGGAAACTGAAAACCGTAATTTATCATACAAAATGGTCCTAAGGTTAGGATGAAAAGGAAAATCTACCTAATGTTATCATACAAATGATGGACCTAAATTTGAGATGAAAAAGGACTATCCTAATTGTTATCATGCAAAAGATTGAAAGCCTAATGTCTCTCCTGCTCCCATCTTGAAAAGAGGGACTATGAATCCTAAGAGATCATGTGAGCAAGCACTAGTAAACACCAATCAACTCAATCACAAATAAAAACAAGAATGAAACTTAAACAAGTTCCAAAAGAGAAGAAAGATGAAGAAGAAAGAAGGCAAGCAAGAATGGACAAATAAGAAGTCATTAACAAACAACAAGCACATTTATTCTAATCTCAAACAAAGAAAGCATCATCAAACAAACATTCACCAACACAAATGATAGCGCGAAATTATATCGTTTATTTGACTTGACTTACATGAATTTATTTGCAATTATTGTTAATTTATCTTGATTTATGTTCTATTATACGGTTAATTTACTATGTTTTGCAGATTGTGGAGAATTTGGATTAAAGAAAGAAAAGAAGAAGAAATGGAAGTAAAAGAAAGAAGAAAGGAAGAAATAGAGCAGAAAGTAACAGAGATAACAGATTTTGTGAGTGTGACGCTCGTCACAGTTCCATGATGCCCGGCACGGCCATCACGGTCTTCACACTCCATTACGCTTGCCATGAGTAACACGTTCGTCAAAGCCCCATTACGGTCGTCATGAACAAAAATCAGAATAACGTCCAAAACAGAAGTGGCCACGAACACCCTCAACTTAATTTCTTTCTGCACTTTCTCCACTAACTGCCCACTACAGGAAGTTACTCCCACTTCCTCCATAACTCATGCACGATCTCTGAAAGTTGAGAAATGAAATATCTCCTATAAATAGGCCTTAGATTCACAGCTTTCAGGGGGAGAGGCTTCGACGTATCGAAGTGCTGCCGAAATTTCCATTAAAAGCAGAATTTAAGTTCTAGCATTATTTTCTCGTTTCCTTTCTTTTTATTTTCATTTGTACCGCCATATTTCCTTTCTGTACCTTTTACTTCTCGCCAAGGTAGAATCCTGCTGACATTGTGGAGGACTACTCAAGGATTCGAGATCAGTACGATTTACAGGTTTTTATTAATTGAATTATTATTTCGTTTTTGTCAAAATGCATGTTTATTTATTTTGCTGACATTATTTAATTATGAATGCTTTAAGTACCATGTCTAGCTAAACCGCTTTTATCGGTATGTAATAAATTAGTAGAACGAGATTCGATAATACCCGGTGTCCCTTACCGTTTTACAAACAGTTTTCTGGCCATAGTTTTTAATTTAATTTTCTAAATAAACCTTTGTCACGACAGTGAGAAGCTATTTACAACAGCTTTGCCATGAGAGTGGGAAACTTATTAAGGTTCGAGCTGGCACGTGAAAGCGTGGGGTTTGAACCGGATAGTAAAAACTAGGCATTGATTTTAAATACAGTGAAAGCGCTTTAAAAGAAATCAGAATTTATTTATTTTCAAAAAGTAATTTTAACCCCGAATGGGACTGCGAGAGTGTACATTCCGCCTTAAGATTATGACCCGAGTCAACAACCAGCGCGAGGCAAAGGTCTTGAAATGAATATTTTCTCCTAAAAAGTGTTTGCAATGACTAAAAAGCACCGGTGACCTGTTGAATCCCCGAAAATTAAAGCATTACATATCGATATCCCTTTACCGTTTTTCCTTAAACCAATACCCTTTATTTCCTTTAAATTTAATTTCATTCGGATTTAACTTTCATAATTCCATTAGCCTTAGTTTTACGTTGCAACAATAGATAACGGTAGGTTGACATTGGTCTTTGTGGGTTCGACAATCTTTTATATTACTTCGATATTTCCGTGCACTTGCGGAGCATCAACAAAGCAAGATGAGATGAAGTCACATGGAATAAGAAATAAGGTAGGGCAGCAAGCACACCATATCATACTCAAGTCATGTCAATGATTAAAGAGAGGGCACAAGGCAACAAATCATGCATACCATTCATACACAAACAATACCACACAAGCATGCATACAAACAAGTGCAAAGAAATCATCCCAAGGGAAAAACATATGAACATGACATGAAAAAAAAAATGAAACCACACATCAACATTGTAGCACCCTAATTTTGAACCTAAGATCCCACCTCTTTATATGTCTTCTTGCATGACTTTTTTTGTCTTGTGTGTACATTTATTATGACTGACAAGTGTGTACGGGTACGTTGGTTTTAAGTACAGACGATGTTAATTCCCACGGTCAAGCATTTCGATGTATAACCGTTCTGATTCAAGTCACCAGGCTCGCATTTGGCACAGATTGAGATGATTCATAGTTTTTATACAAGATACACGATTGGATTTTCTTTTCTATGCGGATCTATCATCTGAGTTACAAAGTTTATATCAATTTAGAGACAAAGCATTTATGGAACGAAACTTCATATATAGAGCTTCGTGCTTTTGTACATATAATTTCCCCACTCTAAGGTCTCGTAAATTGGATTGATGTATACTCCACGCGCCTAATTCGAATTTAAGACATCATTATTATCAGACCTAAACCACAAATTCGATTAGGTACTTTGATTTTCATTTGAGATCATGTTAAGTGGCGAATTTTGTTTTTTTTTAAATCCATTTACGTTTGCGATAATTCGACTAAAAAATTTAATTATAAGATCTTAAAAGTTCATTTATAATTGTTAGATTTTGCAATAGAAATTTAATGATTGTTACTTGGATTTAAAATTCGATTAATTATTAACTTTAATTTGAATTCAATCATGACTGTTGTGATTTGGTTTAAGTGCGGCGTTTGAGTAGTTATTTCGGTCGAACCACGTTTCTTAGAGCATTGGGCTTTAATTTCAAGCATGATCAATCTGTGATTTTAATTATTGATTTTAATTTCATTTTTGCAACTCGTGATCTATAGTGCTAATTCTAAAATACATTACCAAATCCTATTGTATCCCGTTCTGTGTTTTATGCACACGTCCAAGGGAGAAACCCGTGTATAACTTCTTTAAGTAGTACACATTGCATCTCATTTGCATCATCCTCAATCCCTTTTAGGGGAACTACCAATACTCTGATTCCACTCCCGTCAGGATACGTAGGCACAAGATGCGATTTCTTCGCGAGTATACTTAAAAATAAACCCCAAGGTCTTTCATCCTTAGCAAAAAACAATAACACAATAAAACAAGAGGTTCATGTAGCGTACTACAGATTCTTAGGATGCTAGTACCTTCCCTAAGTTTAACCAACCCCCGAACCTTAGATTCTCTAGCTTTGCATTTGCATTGCATCTTGTGGGTAATTCGATCTTTTTCCCTTCCTTTGGACAAATTAAAGACTGGTGGTGAACAATGAATTAAGATTCAAGTCAATCAATAGCTTGATATCTGTCGCTTCCGCGAAAATAAGGTGCCGGCAAAACAGAAGAGTCGCCACCTTTCGTTATTTATCCCTCAGAACAGGAAAGGAAACGATCGGAAAAACCTGACGAAAAGGTATAAGACAAGGTCATCGCAACCATTGTCTGGGTTCGGGAGTCGGTTACGCAAGGGGAAGGTATTAGCACCCCTCACATCCATCGTACTCGATGGGATCCACGCTTGTTGTGTTTAGCTGACGAGTTTGTTTTATCTATCTACCTATCAAGGCTGGCTTAAAAAGAAAAGAAAATGACTCGGCAAAGCGTCGCGCTTTATGCCTACGTATTCTCATCAGAGAATGAGAAATCAGAGTCAACGTAGTTCGACTAACTACGGGTTACGGGGAAGGTGGCTCGCCAATACATCAGTATTGTGCCTACATACTCTCAACAGGCTTGAGAGATCAGAGCTTACGTAGTTCGGGATAAGACGGATTACGGGAATTCAGATTCATCTACTTTTCGAGTAGGGTTTGTAACACCCCCTTCTATACCCCAAATAAATGCATAAAGAACAGTTAAGCATATACAATTTATCAGAGTAATAGTTTTTAGAATAAGGTATAAAGGAAGAATGTCACAACTTTACCAATAAAACACTTGCTCCATAAAATATGTAACATTTTCAATTCAAGCGGAAGATAAAATCATTTGATCGTTTTCAAAATATTAATTCACGTACACATAAGCTATCCAAATTGATATATCATATCAGTTAGATTACACAATCACATCAACTGATACATCGCAATGTATCACAAAAGAATGGCGATACTAGTCTAACTACCCGGTGTTACATATCAGAGCAGCAGACTCAAAAGAATGAAGAATACTTAACAAAAGGGACTCCAGCATCCTAATCTGCAATGCCTCATAGAGCATTATAAAACAGCAGAAGGGTGAGAAATATAACCATAATAATCAAAGCATAAGATTATATATATATATATATATATATATATATATATATATATATATAGGTAATCAATACAAGTTCCACTCCGTATTTCTCACCACAATTCAATTTCTTAGTTATATATATTTGCCACACATATAATAACAACACGAATATTTGTAAAGCATTTCCACATCATGCATACTCTCACAATTTCACAATCTCATCATTCACACATAAGCATCACTTCATGCATATGTCATATATTAATGTGACTCAACAACTCAATGCAACTCATGCAATGCGGTACCGACTTTCGTTATCTTTTTTCGGTTTTTACATTAAACCGGGTCCACACTTCTAGACCGATAACCACAAAGGCCCGTCCTCTAAGCCTTCAAACCCACACTTCTATGTTTGGGACAAGCCACTAGTTTCCACGAAACTAACAGACATTGCCTCTTGACTAAATGATGCATGTACAATCAACCACAACAAATGCACTTAAGACCGACATCTTAATCTCATGCATTCGAATAATTCACCCCTTCGAGAATTTCATCATGATTGCACATACAACATATATCAAACATTTATCAATGTATTCATTTCACACATCATCATCATACTCAACAACAATGCACACATATCACATATGTTCCCATGCATTTACACAACAATCGCATATAAATATGCACTCACAATTCATTAGACAATACACATACATTCATCATTGTATTCACATGTACTTCTAATTATCACAATTAATGCGCATCGCATATCAACTAGGTTTCACGCCCGGAGGCTACCCACAGCACACATCATCACAATAGATCATATCTATATCATATCATAGAGGTATTAACCTATGTGAAGCAACCAAACCATCACCACATGAGCAACACAGCAAAAGAAAAATGTTGTCACATTCGCCTTCATTCGCCTGGCGAACCCTCGCAGCGAACCTTCGCCTGGCCTTCGCCTGGCGAACTCTCTCAGCGAACACTCGCTAGGCTTCGCCTGGCGAGACTTCCCAGCGAGCCCAAGTCAGTAGCTACTGACTTCATTCGCCATCATTCGCCAGCACCTTCGCTGGGCGAACCTTCGCTTGGCGAACTCGCCAGCGAAGTCCACTGGGACTTAATCATAATTACTCGCCAGCATTCGCTAGGCTTCGCCTGGCGAAGCTTCGCCTTCGCTCGCCTGGCGAGAGCCAGCGAACCTGCGCAGAACAGATCCACTCTCTGTTCCTCCTTTACCAATCCATCATCAACCCTCTCTTACACATCCAAATTAGTATAAACAGCATCAATACATGTTACCCGACTATTCTACGACATTATTGCTCAGTTTCAACCGATTAAATCATCAATCTACCGATTATTCCAACTTGCCCTAAAATGAAAAGTGATGGAAACTCTACCAAAACCCCAACCCAACATACATAACATCATGCAATGATCAAATAGAAACATTTTTCACCCTTACCTCGATTAATCGGAGCTTTGATGTTGGTTCTTGATGATTTCCACTTTTCCTCTTCTTCTCCTCTCCTTCTCTTCTTTCTTCTTCTTTCCTCTTTCTTTCCAAATGTTTCTAACTTTCTTTTCTTTTCTTCCTCACTTATATATTCCTTTTATTTTCTTTCCTTCCAATTTCCTTCTTAATTTTCTATCCATACCAATTAATAAAATTTAATTCCAACATTAATAAAAATCCCACTAAATCAATTAATTACTACAATTAATTATTTAATGAAATTTGGGTTGTTACAACTCTCCCCCACTTTAGGAATTTTCGTCCTCGAAAATGTTACCTGGTTCAAACAGTTCTGGATAAGACTCCTTCATCTGGCTCTCAAGCTCCCACGTAACATTTCCACCAGTCGGTCCTCCCCAAGCGACCTTCACTAAAGCAATCTCCTTACCTCGAAGCTGTTTCAATTTCTGATCCTCAATCCGCATAGGTGATGTCTCAACAGTCAGGTTATCTCTCACCTGCACATCATCTATTTGGACTACATGAGACGGATCCGCAATGTATTTCCTCAACTGAGATACATGGAATACGTCGTGAAGATTAGCAAGCAACGGTGGTAAAGCCACACGATAGGCCACTTCTCCTATCCTCTGCAAAATCTGATAAGGACCAATGAAACGCGGCGACAACTTGCGCGACTTCAGTGCCCTACCAACACCTGTCATCGGGGTGACTCGAAGAAACACATGATCTCCCTCTTGAAATTCAAGTGCCTTCCTCCTCTTGTCATAATAGCTCTTCTGACGACTCTGAGTAATTCTCATCTTCTCTTGAATCATCTTGATCTTATCAGTAGTCTGTTGAACTAACTCGGGTCCAACAACAGAACTCTCTCCGGACTCAAACCAACACAATGGTGTCCTACACCGCCTACCATACAACGCCTCAAATGGTGCCATACCAATACTCGAATGGAAACTGTTGTTGTAGGTAAACTCAATCAAAGGCAAGTAGCTATCCCAAGCTCCTCCTTTTTCCAATACACAAGCTCTCAAAAGATCTTCAAGCGACTGAATCGTCCTCTCCGTCTGACCATCTGTCTGAGGATGATACGCTGAACTCAAACGCAACTTAGTACCCAAAGCACTTTGCAAGCTCTCCCAAAATCTCGAAGTAAACCTCGGATCTCTATCCGAAACAATACTTAACGAAATACCATGCAGACACACAATCCTCTCAATATACAACTTAGCCAACTTCTCCAAAGGGTAATCCATACGCATAGGAATAAAGTGAGCAGATTTAGTCAACCTATCCACGATAACCCAAATAGCCTCAAAATTACTCGGCGTCCTCGGCAAACCCGATACAAAATCCATGGAGATACTATCCCATTTCCACTCAGGAATAAACAACGGCTTCATCAAACCCGATGGCTTCTGATGCTCAATCTTTGACTTCTGGCAAGTCAAACAAGAATATACAAATTCCGCGATATCCTTCTTCATACTAGGCCACCAAAATACTTTCCTCAAATCCTGATACATCTTAGTAGCACCCGGATGAATACTCAATCCGCTACGATGTCCTTCCTCAAGGATGCTCTTCTTAAGCTCAATCATGTTCGGAACACAAACTCGATCCCGACATCTCATAATACCATTCTCATCAATCCGAAAATCACCACCTTGGCCTTGGTTGATTAAAGTCAACCGATCAACTAAGCTCAAATCTGATTTCTGTCCTTCTCGAATTTCGTCCAAAATACCACTTATAAGCTTTAACATACCCAACTTAAATCCAAAAGAAGTTCTCTCACATACCAAACTCAAATCTCGAAATTGCTCGACCAATTCTAACTCTTTCACCATCAACGCCGACATATGCAATGATTTCCGACTCAATGCATCCGCTACTACATTCGCTTTACCCGGATGGTAGTTCAAGCCAAAATCAAAATCCTTCAAAAGTTCAAGCCATCTTCTTTGTCTTGCATTCAATTCCTTTTGATCAAAAAGATATCTCAAACTCTTGTGGTCACTAAACACTTCAAATCTTGCGCCAAATAAATAATGCCTCCAAAGTTTCAACACGAACACAACGGCGGCCAACTCTAAGTCATGCGTCGGATAATTCTTCTCATGCACTTTGAGTTGCCTCGAAGCATAAGCTACAACTTGGTTATTCTGCATCAACACACCTCCTAAACCCATTAAAGAAGCATCACAATACATAACGAATGGTTCTTCTGGATTTGGTAGAATCAAAACAGGAGTTGTCGTCAACCTTCGCTTAAGTTCTTGAAAACTCGCTTCACACTTGGCGTCCCAAACAAAGGCTTGACCTTTCCTAGTCAACTGTGTCAACGGCAACGATAACTTAGCAAATCCTTCAATAAACTTCCGATAATAACCGGCTAAACCAAGAAAACTTCTAATCTCAAAAACTGACTTTGGAGTCTCCCATTGCGACACCGCTTCAACCTTCGACGGATCGACCGCAATACCACTACTAGAAATCACATGACCAAGGAAACTAACTTCCTCCAACCAAAATTCACACTTAGAAAGCTTCGCAAACAACTGCTTCTCTCTCAGCACAGATAACACAATCTCCAGATGCTCGGCATGCTCTCCTTCTCTCTTCGAATAAACCAAGATGTCGTCGATAAACACCACCACAAACGTATCCAAATAAGGATGGAAAATCCTATTCATGTACTCCATAAATACACCTGGTGCATTAGTCACACCAAATGGCATCACGGAATACTCATAGTGTCCATACCTCGTCCGAAAGGCCGTCTTCTGAATATCCTCAGCTTTCACACGGATCTGATGATACCCAGATCTCAAATCAATCTTGCTGAACACGCTTGCATCAACTAACTGATCCATCAGATCATCAATCCTTAGAAGTGGATACTTATTCTTAATAGTCACCTTGTTCAACTGTCTGTAATCCACACAGAGCCTCATAGAACCCTCTTTCTTCTTAACCAACAACACCGGTGCACCCCACGGTGACACGCTCGGATGAATAAACCTCTTTTCAAGCAAATCCTCAAGTTGACTCTTCAACTCTTTTAACTCCGAGGCCGACATACGATATGGAGCCATCGATATCGGACTAGTTCCAGGAATCAAATCTATCGAAAACTCCACTTCTCGCTCCGGCGGTAAATCCTTTATCTCTTCAGGGAATACTTCCGGAAAATCTCTAACAATGGGCAAAGCATCAATCTCTTCACTTTCACTAGTCCTCAAAGTTGCCATAAGCATAAATACCTTAGCCCCATCTTGTACTGATTCCTTCACTTGCTTCCTCGTCATAAACAAATCCCTTTCAACATCCGAATCGGGAAAAATAACCGTTTTGTCAAAACAGTTAATATACACACGATTGAATTTTAACCAATTCATTCCAAGAATGACATCCAATTGATCTAAATGAATACACACTAAATCGATCCCAAAATCTCTACCGAAAATACTCAACGGGCAATTCAAGCAAACATACGGTGTAGTTACCGAACCCATAGCAGGAGTATCAATAACCATACCGCCACCAATCACAGACAACTCAAGATTTAACCTTCTAACACAGTCCAAAGTGTCGCTTTCGCGAAAATAAGGTGTCGGCATGACAGAAGAGTCGCCACCTTTCGTTATTTATCCCTCAGAGCGGGAAAGGAAACGATCGAAGAAACCTGACGAAAAAGGGTAAGACAAGGTCATCGCAACCATTGTCTGGGTTCGGGAGTCGGTTACGCAAGGGGAAGGTATTAGCACCCCTCACGTCCGTCGTACTCGACGGGATCCTCGCTTGTTTGTTTACTTGGACGGGTTGGTTTTATTCTATCTACCTATCAAGGCTGGCTGAAAAAGAAAAGAAAAATGACTCGGCAAAGCGTCGCACTTTATGCCTACGTATTCTCATCAGAGAATGAGAAATCAGAGTCAACGTAGTTCGGCCTACGAAGGGTTATGGGGGAAGGTAGCTCGCCAAGACATCGCCATCTTGTGCCTACATACTCTCAACAGGCATGAGAGATCAGAGCTCACGTAGTTCGGGAAACTACGGTTTATTTCCTGTCTTTTACGAAAGAAGTGTTTTTTATTGTGTTTGCGATTTCAACCGCACTAGAGACTATGACCTGAGAGTGAATGCGTCGCATGTCACCCAAAGGGTACCATACTAAACATCCAGACTGTGGAAAAGAAACTCTCCCACAACCCTTTCTCAGATAGCTTAAGGCTCGTAACGTACGAAAGAAATCATTCATGATTACTGTATCTTAAACTGTTTCAAGATGAGAAGAGAACAGGCCCAACTAGGAGGGAGACTATCAAGTCCTACTGTTGTCATGCCATGGATTCATCCTATGGTTGAGGTTTGAACAGGGAACTCCTAGAAGTTGTCATGCATAGGTTTTAACCTAAAAGTCTATCATCAAATCCTTATCAAAGGAAATGAGAGTCCTAAGGGATCATGTCAATGATACACCGAAACAGACAAAGCATCAGCTTAACAATAAATGCATGCAATGCAAGTGAGGGAGGAAATGTGTGTGGGGCTTCAGCCTCCACAAGCTCATCTCAACCTCAAGCCAGTCATGAAATAACAGTAATCATACTGAAAATAAACAACATGCTATCAAGCAATAAACAGTAAACTGCAATCATACAGATAAAAGAAATGAAATGCCATCAGGCAAACAAACCACATGGGCAAGGGAGCTGGGCTCTACCGAATACCCGCAAGCAAAGCCAAGCAATAACAATACAAGCAGAGGGAGCAACTCAACCTCTAATGCAATCATGCTCTTAGACTGGACTTACTCTAGATGAACTTAATCTAATGCAACAGACAAATCAAACAAAACACACAATACAGAAAAGAAAAACAGAAGAAAGCCTCAGCTCCTCCAGCAGCAATTCAATCTTCAGACTTCAATCATCAACTGCTTTCCAGGTATCAACCCTACAATCATGAGTATCAACTCATCTTCTCCTTTAAGCTTCAGCTTCTTTGATCAGCTCCACCTTCAGACTTCACTATCTTCAGGGATATTCAGGTATCAACTTGATCTTCACAAAGTCTTCAGACTTCAACGATCTCCAAGGAATCATCCTCTTCAAAGCTTCAGCTTCTATCTTCAATGGCTTTTAGATCTTCAATCAAAACAACTTCAATGCAAATCTTCAATACTCTTCATTGCTTTCTTTATCTTCAACAACCCAAGTGCTCCAACAAACAAGATTCAATCAACAAGATGAGGTGAGGATGTTAGAGTGCTCACTGACTTCCAAAGGATGCCATTGAGGACTTAACATTAAAAGGAAAGGCTCTCTCAAAGTTCTACCTCAGAGGGCAAGGTCACTAATCCCTCCAAAGGAGAGAGGTGAATACCCTCAAGGGACTTTATATCATAGAGAAGGAAGGAGGTGAACAAGACACTCCTTGTTTATTGAATGGAATTATTCTATCTAGAGCTCTACCTATGTACTTATGATCCTATAAACAGAACAAACAAAAGCTAACTAAGCTCCACTTCAAGGTCTTCAAAGTCTTCAATGATGATCCACAAGGTCTTCAACTCAATCTTCAAGGCTCACACACTCAAAGGAGAAGGAGAAAAAGCAAAACAATACAAACTATGCCCTTAAGCAACACACATACTATCCATACATTCAAAAATCAATTAAAAATACTAAAATACTATATAATATTCTAGTAAAATTCTAGGGGATTCTATACATACTTACCCTTAACCCATATATTCCCCATACACTAATTTGGCCTATAAAACCCAAAACAACATTGTCCAAATCTACTTATGGTGAATAAAACCCTAATTTTGTTATGCTAATACTAGCCTATTTAAACTAATCAAATTTTAATCTACAAAACATGAATTAAATCCTATATGAACTATGATTCAATGCCTAACTATGCCAAAAAGAATGGCTCAAAAATCCTAAGGGAAAGTCCTAAAACAAATTCTACAAAATTGAGTATCAAACTAACCATATTAAAACGGCTATTTAAATGAATAATATTCTAAAAATATTAAAAGAAAAATAAAATGGAATTTTATTTATTGGTATTTTTCTAGACATGATTATGAATATGTGAAAAAAACAAGTGAAAAATAATCATTTTTGAATTTTATATGAATTTTTTAATATGCAAGAAAATATAAAATGAGAAAATACAAGAAAATGAATTAAAAGGGACGGGGGGTACCAAAAGTAACTGCGCTCAGTTACTTTCTATGATGGGCCCAGGAAGGGGGGTTCAGATAGAAAATGGCCTAAGCCCATGCGCGTTAGAAAAATAAAAGAAAAATTGACAAGAAAACGATAAATCTACAGTGGGAATAGCAACACATTCACGTTTAAAATTGAATTGGGCCAAGCGAGGGGGTGTGGGTATCAAAGGATTTCTGAAGCCCAAAAATCATCACTTATTCAAACGGTGCGTTTTGATGTTGGAATTTCCCTCCGTTTTGACATTAAATTTTGGCCGTGCGATGGCATTACAAAGTCAATTAGCCAGGATGATCCAACGGTTGATGGTCATCTTCTCCAAACACAAGCTAGGGTTTTCAGTCTTCATTTCCATGCACGAGATTTCAGGTCCCTCGTTCTCCCTCCATGCTCGATGAAAATCAAAATTTCCAAGAGCAAAGATGCTCTACTAATCACCAAGAACACGATTGTGCCAAAAATTTCCACTGAAACATCTTATGTCACTCTAACAGAAAGCATGAACATTAGGGTTCCACCATTTTTCTCTGTAATCAACTCTGCTAGATCTTCAAACTAATGACATAAACTTGTTCTTCATGTTACCCTAACCAAACTATGCTATATCATATCCATTAAAACTCAATGCACAGCTTGTTCTACAATCTTGAAAAAATCGTGACCTGCCATGAAACCTTATGCCAAGCTCTCTACTTCTCAGAATATCATCAACTAACCTAGCATGTTATCTTTCCACCTAGAATCCTAACAGTATGCACCTAAATAAGGACCTATGGAGCAAGTTACCAACCTGTCAAATATCAATGGTGAGCTATGTTAGGGCTTGATTCAAGACTTGTAATCTTCTCCAAATGCTCCTCCAATGGTGGATATCTTTCTGTTTGCAAGAATTGTGATGGATGAGGCTTGTGGATGAAGAAATGAAAGCTTGCTTGATTTTGAAGAAATCTTGGAATGGCACTTTCTCTCTCACTCTCTCCAATGGATTCAGCAACTTTCACCAACCTTTTCCTCATTGTGACCTACTCTTTTTATAACAGCCAATGGAAGAGTCTAGAAACTTATGGAAAGAGCTAGAATGTTATGGAACTTCTCTTGTAATGACATATTGGATTATCTCCTTTCATGCATTAAGACATTCAATTTTGTGTCAAAAACTCCTTACATGAGATATTGGGATTGAATGAGTGAAAAAACAAACTAAACCTTGCCTTATGTGAAGATTTGCAAGTTGCCTTATGATGCAAGAATCAAAATTGCAAAGCAACATCCATTTTAAGACCTCAAATCAAAATTCTACTTGAACCATTGATTTTAAAATGATGTTGGGAGTCAAAATGACATATTGGATGACCTATTTTGGATTTGTGGATCTCCCAAACCAATTTCCAACTTGGATCCATTTAACTTATAAGTCATTTTTAGGTCATTTTCAACCAATCTTGTAAATCCTTGCTACAAGCTTTCTCAACAATTAATGACCACTTTTCTAGGCTTAAAATCCCATTTTGAACAACTTTTATGTTTTGAGTTTTCTCATTTGAGGCTTGGAAATAGGAGATATGGCCTTTGCTTAAAATGACCTATAATCACCAAATGACCAAAATACCCCTGTCTTGTTCAAACCATAAGTTGAGTTATACAAATCCTATCAAGGACTTATAGTACTCTATAGAAAGATAAGAAGATGCTATTCAACATTCATGTTGACCAAGAGATCATAGGAATCATCCTACTAGGGCAAACGTTGTCTGCAAGCTGGGTGACTTTCAAGGACCCAGATTCACACACCTCAGCTGACCTGTAATTTGTCAAAACCATAACTTGAGCTCTGCAACTCCTATCAAGGACTTCTACCACTCAAATTAAAGCTAAGAGCAAGCTCTACAACATTCATGTTGTGGGGAATATGAGATATCAATCACATCTTGAGCTAAAACTTCCTGAAAGATAGGGATCAAATTAGGGTTTTTTCACTGACAATCCTTGGAAACCCTGACTTGAAACTTCTCAAACTCCTCAATCATGATGAGTTGGTCTAGGAAACATCCTTATAACATCTCAATACATCATTCCATGATCTCATGGCCCTTGGATTAGGTCTCAACCTTCTCCAAATCTTCAGCTGATCTAGGATTGACCCAGTCAAAACCCTAATTATACCATTCATGGTTGAATCTTCTGAATTCTTGCACAATGACCACTCTGGGCTTCATGATGGCTTTCAATACATCTCATGAACTTTCTCAAAGCTTCAAGTCTATTCTTCAAAGTCTCAGAATCATCTGAGGAGCTCCCACAACTCTCAAGTTAGGAGGCACCCAACCTTGGTTTCAACCAATTCTCTGAGGATCTCCTGAACTTCCTGATGAAGGTGTCAACTTTCAAACACTTGATGGATAAATTAATGTTGGTCAAATTTTGGGGTGCAACAGCTGCCCCTATTCAAACGGCTTGAACCTGACTGGGTGAGAAGCGAACGGCTCTCAGCCAATCAAGGTGCGAGACGGTTGAATACCGGTAAACCCGAAAATTTGCCAACTGCACAAGCACACGGTACTTTGCGGAGAACAAACCTTCGAATACTGCAATACTAGCTGCACGACAACTAGCTGGAGACATACTGATCTGGCATACCCAACATCGCCGCTGGAAAACTGAATCTGACATCGCCGCCGAAAACAAACATCATTCTGAGAGACACTCGACATCGCCTTCGAACAAACATCATCTCTGCTGGGGATTTAAAGAGTCTGACATCGCCGTCAAACAAACATTCAACTTCGTCGTCGAATACAAACATTCAACCTCGCCGTCGAACCCAAACATGATCTGACCTCGCCGTCAAAACGAACATTCAACCTCGCCGTCGAACACAAACATAATCTGACCTCGCCGTCAAAAAGAACATTCAACCTCGCCGTCGAACACAAACATAATCTGACCTCGCCGTCAAATCCAACCATCCAACCTCGCCGCCGGAAACAAACACTGAACAAATCTGACCTGGGGTTCACCCCTGGTAAATGGAACAACAGGTACACTTGCGTCTTTGAAACTACTCCGCTGGGAATGAGAGACTCAACCACGCACGCTCTGATTTGGGGTTCACCCTCAGAACCATAACGAACATCCAAATACTACTGCACACTGCCCACCGTAAAACTTCAACATCAAAGCTATATGAAACCCTGGCCCCTGGCCACTTCCAACTTCAGCTGGAAAAGATCTTCAAGTGCTTCTGAAGATAAGCATCCTTGGCCTTCAAGGATGTAAACTTTGCCCCTCGGCAACTCTGTAGGAGGTATCTTCGACTTCAGTCTAAAGAAATGGTCCTTGGCTTTCAAGGATGCGTGGATCTGCCTTTAGGCAATTCCGCCTCTGCTATAGAGTATCCGTGACTTCAGTCAGGGATATACTTCGGCCTTCAGTCCGAAAAATGAATCCTAGGTCATTCATGACCTTGGGGATAACCTTGCCTTCAGGCACCTTCGCTTCAGCTTGGGAAATCTGTGACTTCAGTCAGAGAGATGTTATCCTGAGCCATTCGTGACTCTACGGGGATTCAAACACTTTGCCTTCAGGCAAAACTCCGCTTCAGCTGGGGAGACATCTTCGACTTCAGTCAGAAGAAAAACTATTCGCTTGATCGCAATCAATCATCACCTCAGGACAACTGACTTGGTCTTCAGGCCAACACGGATCACTTTGCAAACTTTGGAACTTTGTCTTCAGACACACGTTGATTCATCAACACGGAAATCCGAATCCACAGGAACATACTGATATCGCCTTCAGGCGTTTGCGAAGTCAATCTTCAGATTAGACATCACTGTCGGAGCAAACATATCCTGCTGCTAAGGACTTCAAGAATCATCTTGAACAAACAACTCCATCGGGCACTTTCAAGAATCATCTTGAACTGATAGCCATTCTGGAGACTTTATTCTGCTAGGGATTCCAGGAATCTTCCTGGACAACTCTTGCTGGGGACGCTACTGGGGAGCTCAAGAATCCTCCTAAGCAAACAACTCGGGAAACTGCGCTGAGGTCTTAAGAATCATCTTAAGCAAACGGCCCTGCTGAGGAATTCAAGAATCGTCACGAACTGGAGACTTCGCTGGGGATCTCAAAAATCATCTCGAGCAAGCGACTGTGGGGATTACACCGGGGTCTTAAGAATCATCTTAAAAAAGCGACCTCGTTGGGGAGAATATCAGGAATCATCCTGAGCAACTGGTCCTTTGGTGGAACACCCGTAAGACAAGAATGATAATAACCTAGGTCATGCGTATGATGCCTATGCTTCGGCGCCATGCCCCACACGGTGGGAATGCTATGCGTTTATGCTAAATGCCATGCAGTCATGCACAATGATGCGATCCCATCAGCAAAATAAATGCCGAGGGGAGATTCTCCTGTCAAGGAGAAAGGACTACTCAGATAGAGGAATCATCCTGCTGAGGAGAATGTGGACACGCTGACATCAATCGGCCTCTGTCTGGGGAATTGATCTTCCGTTGACTGCTGCAGGGAAAACAACTTCAGTTGATCTGCTGCAAGGGAACGAAGCTCTACGAGAACTTGGACCTGCTGAAGAAAAGCGATGTCAATCGCGAGAGTAAACTGCGGGGCCTTCTTGGCTACTCTTCTGGAGATAACAACTCTGTGGGGAAACAACTTCAGCTGTTCAACACTCCACTGGGAAAAACCAATCATGATCTGATCAACTTCCAAGGACTCGGCTCTCTTGGACATCTACAAACTTGGCTGAGGAAAGAGAAGTCATTTTGCTTCGCTGGTGAGGGTACGACTCTGGGGGAGATACAGCGCCAGCTGCTCCATATCTGCTAGGGAACATCCACTCAAGGTCCCTATTGCTTCCAAGGATTCGGCTCTCTTGAGGGTTAGTGGACTCTGCCGGGGAGGGAGAAATCATTCTACTTCACTGGAGAGTATAACTCTGATGAGGAACTCTAATCCCGCTGGAGAGGAGGGAACCATCCGACTTCGGGGGAGAGTACAACTCTGCAGGGGAATACAGCATCAGCTGTTCCAACACTCTACTGGGGGAAGAGGGAATCATCCGACTTTGGGAGAGAGTACGGCTCTGGTGGGGAATCTCAATTCCGCTGGAGACTTCAGTCTGGCACCATCAGTTGCTGCACACTTCGGCGTACGAACAGTTTCCTACGAGACTTGCACTTGTGACCCGGTGCTGAGGGAGACACCTGCTTCGGCGAACTTACTGGGGAAACACGAGCTTCGGCACCCGAACATTTCTACGAAATCTGCACTTGTGACCCGGTGCTGGGGAGGAATAAGAGCTTTTGCGCGCTTGACTCAGCTGATAAGATGACGTTCCTTCAGGATGCGTCTGCTTGGGGAAGAGAATCATCTCTGCCTGGGGAGACATATCAATGCTCACTATCCTGCGTTCAGATTCTGCGGAGGAGGGACTACTGAACACTGCTGGAGAAGGAGGACTCACCCTGCTTCGGGGATGTGCACGGCGCACCGTCTGGAAGGTGTTGTACCTGCAACAACACAAACAAACAGACAAGATACCCTCCTCAAAGGGACCTATCAAGGTTATTATCTCGTGGCAATATTCAGGTAATTAATTGTTTCAACAATCAATGGCCTAGGCCCGTAAGTTTATGTATGCGCATTTTATCAAAAACGTCGGCATTTTCATTCGCAAACAAAACAGATAAATGCTAAACAGGCAAGCAGAATTGCTGAATAATGTGCATTTTATTGATGGTGACCCATGAATGGGCAAAATGTTTTACAACAGAGGCCAACTCCTGGAATGAGGAAGCCGCGCAAAAAATAAAACATAAATATACAAATGTCGGCAACGAGGCGTAGACGAACACCATGAGTTGATCCCTCTAAGACCCACTCGACTTCGATACTCCTCCGACGCTTCAGCTTCGGAAGAGATTGATTCAGATAAATGGCCCTTAGGTCCTCCAAACCACAAAACAATGAAAGTCCACACGTGGAACGCAGTCATTTGCTTATTCAAATCCCTAACTTTTGCGTGCACGGCCCTTTACGGGTTTTCAGTTCACCGGGATACCCTTTTTTGCCGAAGCCGCCCAGTGTAGGTTTTCGACTTCGCGGGTGTACATTTTTCAATATGTCCCTAATTTTTGCCCGAACCTTTTATTCTGTTTTTGGTTCGCCGGGATGCCCCTTTTTTGCCTGGACTCTTTCTTTTTTGTCCAGCGGGTCTCTTTCAAGCAAAGTATTTTTTAACTGCGTCCGCGTTCACCGGGGATGCAAAATCTTCACCATCCATCGTGGATAACAACAAAGCTCCTCCTGAGAAGACCTTGCTGATGACATACGGCCCTTCGTAATTCGGAGTCCACTTGCCCCGGTGATCGGAGTGTGGCGGAAGAATCTTCTTCAGGACGAGATCACCCGTCTGAAAGCTTCTAGGACGCACCTTCTTATTATAAGCTTTCTTCATTCGGCTTTGGTACAGGCGACCAAATGCAATCGATGCTAACCTCTTTTCGTCCATCAGGCTGAGTTGGTTCAAACGATTCGTAATCCATTCTGCCTCGTCGAGTTTCACATCAACCAAAACTCGCAAAGAAGGAATCTCCACTTCTAACGGTAGGACGGCTTCCATACCATACACCAAGGAGAAAGGAGTTGCCCCGGTCGACGTACGCACCGTCGTACGATAACCGTGCAAGGCAAACGGCAACATCTCGTGCCAATCTTTGTACGTCACAACCATCTTCTGAACAATCTTTTTAATGTTCTTGTTGGCGGCTTCGACGACGCCATTCATCTTCGGCCGGTAAGGAGATGAGTTGTGGTGTTCAATCTTGAAGCTCTGGCACAGCTCCTTCATCATCTTGTTATTCAAATTCGAACCATTATCAGTAATGATCCGCTCGGGAACTCCATAACGACAGATGATGTCCCTCTTTATGAATTTAGCTACCACCTGCTTGGTCACATTAGCGTACGAGGATGCCTCCACCCATTTGGTGAAGTAGTCGATAGCTACCAGAATGAAACGATGACCATTAGACGCGGTGGGCTCGATCTTGCCTATCATGTCGATGCCCCACATGGAGAACGGCCAAGGGGAGGACATGACATTCAATGGGCACGGCGGCACATGAACTTTATCAGCATAAATCTGGCATTTATGACATTTCTTCGTGAATTTGAAGCAATCCGACTCCATAGTCAGCCAGTAATATCCTGCTCTCAGGATCTTTCTCGTCATGGCATGCCCGCCGGCGTGCGTACCAAATGTGCCCTCATGGACTTCTTCCATAAGCATACTCGCCTCTTTCTCATCTACACATCTGAGTAGCACGAGATCATGGTTTCTCTTATACAACACTCCATCAGGATTGAGATAAAAGTTTCCAGATAGCCTCCTCAGAGTCTTCTTATCCTGGGTTGACGCACCCGCAGGATACTCCTTAGTCATAAGGAAGGTCTGGATGTCATGGAACCATGGCTTTCCGTCGGTGGCATCCTCGATTGCAAAAACAAATGTCGGTCTGTCAAGACGCGAAAGCACAATTCTTGGAGCCTCATTCCAAAAATTGACTTTGTACATTGAAGCCAACGTGGCTAAGGCATCAGCCATCTGATTTTCAGCCCTGGGTACATGATGAAGTTCCACTCGATCGAAGAACGGAAGCAGCCTCCTGGCATAATTCATGTACGACACCAAATTCGCTTGACGAGTTTCCCACTCCCCTTTAATCTGATTGATTACAAGCGTTGAGTCACCATATACGTCTAGATTCTTGATTCTCAAATCAATTGCCTCTTCTAGACCCATAATACATGCTTCATACTCTGCTTCATTGTTGGTAACTGGAAACGTCAGTCTCGCAGTAAACGGGATGTGGGATCCGTGAGGAGTCGTGATGATAGCCCCGATACCACTTCCATAGGAATTAACCGCTCCATAGAATATCAACTTCCACTGAGACTTCCTATCTGGCCCCTCATCGGGCAATGGCTCATCGCAATCCTTTGCTTTGAGAAACATAATATCCTCGTCAGGGAAATCAAACTTCATCGGCTGGTAGTCTTCGATTGGCTGTTCGGCAAGGTAATCAGACAATACGCTTCCCTTAATGGCTTTCTGGGAGACGTACTGAATATCATATTCTGTTAACACCATCTGCCATCTGGCAATCCTGCCCGAAAGAGCCTGCTTCTCGAAGACGTACTTGATCGGATCCATCTTCGAAATTAGCATAGTGATGTGGTTGAGCATATACTGTCGTAGACGTTTGGCGGCCCAAGCTAATGCACAACACGTCTTCTCTAGCATCGAGTATCGAGATTCACACTCAGTGAACTTTTTACTCAAATAATAAATGGCATGCTCTTTTCTGCCTGTCTCGTCGTGCTGACCGAGAACACACCCCATACTATTCTCCAGAACCGTCAGGTACATGATTAATGGCCGTCCAGCCACTGGGGGTATCAAGATTGGAGGTTCTTGAAGATACTGCTTTATTTTATCGAATTCCCTCTGGCAATCCTCATTCCAAGTAATCGTCTGATCTTTCTTTAAAAGCTTGAACATCGGTTCACAAGTGGCCGTGAGCTGAGAGATAAACCTCGCAATGTAGTTTATTCGGCCCAAGAAACCACGAACTTCTTTTTCTGTTTTCGGCGCTGGCATTTCTTGAATAGCTTTTATTTTCGCAGGATCAACTTCAATACCTCGTTCACTAATGATAAACCCCAATAACTTTCCGGACCGCACTCCGAAAGTGCATTTGTTAGGATTCAGCCTCAGCCTGAACTTCCTAAGCCTCTCAAAAAGCTTCAATAAGTTGACCAGATGTTCTTCCTCCGTTTGGGACTTTGCAATCATGTCATCAACATAGACCTCGATCTCATGATGAATCATATCATGAAACAAAGTTACCATTGCTCGCTGGTAAGTGGCCCCTGCGTTCTTCAGACCGAAGGGCATTACCTTATAGCAAAATGTTCCCCAGGGGGTGATAAACGTCGTTTTCTCCATGTCTTTCGGTGCCATCTTAATCTGATTGTAATCGGAGAAGCCATCCATGAACGAAAACACGGAGAACTGGGCTGTGTTGTCGACCAACACATCGATATGAGGCAACGGGAAATCATCCTTAGGGCTCGCCCTATTCAAATCCCGATAATCGACGCACATGCGTACCTTACCGTCCTTCTTCGGTACAGGCACTATGTTGGCGACCCACGGAGGGTAGGTGGTAACAGCTAGAAATCTTGCGTCCAACTGCTTCTGGACTTCTTCTTTGATTTTTACAGCCATATCTGGTCTTGTCCTCCTAAGCTTCTGCTTGACTGGAGGGCAATCTTCTCACAACGGCAAGCGATGAACCACGATGTCTGTGTCGAGTCCGGGCATATCTTCATATGACCAAGCAAAGACGTCACTATACTCTCGAAGCATCTCGACCAGTCTATGCTTGACATCATTCTGCAGCGCAGCCCCTACTCTGACATTTCTGACGAGCTCTTCAGAACCCAGATTTATGATCTCAATATCTTCCTCGTGAGGCAGAATAACCTTTTCCTCTTGTCTCAATAAGCGGGCCAACTCTTCCGGAAGGTCTTCGTCTTTGTCAATCTCATCCTCGACTTGATAGATCGGGCAATCGAAATCGTAGTGAGCCGTAGAGGGTCCAGAGTCGATGTCGTCTGTTATGTGGATCCTGCAATAACAAGGGTTAAGTTTAAAGCAAGAATATGCAGGTTAGCACAAACCTCGCTGCCATTTTGCTATTTTTCAAGATAAACATAAAACAAGAATAACAGAGAACACAATATTTGAGTACGAAGAAAACGCCTTTGATTTATTAACAAAATGCATGTACATAATCCAACAAGGCCTTGACAATAAAACCACTATGCCCCGGGCAGGACATAGGGTCGTACAAAGATTGTAAAAAGCAAATCATTACTCTTCACTTGTCAGCTGTATAATCTCCTTGATGGTCCAATTGTTGAGGCGCTCGCCCGGCTTGCTTGGTTGAATCCAGGCGTCAAGATCACAATCGCTATCCCCACTGTCCTCAGACGCTGCGTTGATGCTTTCGAAAATCACTCCGCCCTTGGTGAATAGGATCGGCCCCTTCCCACGAGACGAACTGCTAGAAGAAGATGAAGCTTCAGCTTCAGGAGAATACCCCAATCCAAACTTATCCTGCTTGATCGGTATCTCCAAAACATGCCCCCAGCCTGGGGTGGAACCGGCTTCAACGACGGCCCGAGCCTCTTTGAACGAGGAGAGATTCATCTCTTGCTTCTCTACGACGACAGGAGCTACCTCTTTCACCTTGACGGTTTCAAATGCTTGGCAGAGAGTTTCATGGATTTCACCGTCCATTTCAACATATTTAAAGGATGACAAATGGCTCACCATAATGTCCTCCTCACCACAGACGGTTACTATGCTTCCCCCGACAGCATATTTAAGCTTTTGATGCAGCATGGACGTCACGACACCAGCAGCATGGATCCATGGCCGACCTAAGAGGCAACTGTAGGCAGGCATGATATCCATGATATAAAAAACCGTATCGAACGTCTCCGGACCAACCTGAATCGGCAGGGTCAACTCTCCGAAAACGTGGCGCTTAGTTTCGTCAAACGCTTTCACCACCAGATCAATGGGCGTGCAAAGCAATCCACGGGTATCCAACTTCATTAGTGCCTTCTTCGGAAGCACATTAAGCGACGAACCCGTATCCACCAGGACATGCGACATAATAGTGCCTCTGCACTCTATTGAGATGTGCAAGGCGCTGTTGTGATCTCTCCCTTTAGGAGTCAGCTCCAAATCTGTGAATCCCAGCCCATTGCCAGCGTTAACATGGGCCACCACCTCTTCTAGATGATTTACTGATATCTCCTGCGGCACGTAGGCAGCGTTCAATACCTTCAGTAATGCATTGCGGTGCGCCTCAGAACACAGCAACAAGTTGAGAATAGAGATCTTTGACGGAGTCTGATGAAGATGATCTACAATCTTGTAGTCGCTCTTCTTGATTAATCGCATGAACTCTTCAGCATCTTTAACTAGCAAATCCTTCTCTGCCCCACAAGGGACCTCTTCGACGGCTCTGCTTTTACCCTTATCCACAGCATCGGCTCTGACTACTTTCTCTGCCGCAACCTCTGCTGGCGCAAACACTCTACCGCTTCGAGTAATACCACCGACCCCTGCGAGACTCTGTACAATCGATCCGTATGACTCCAGCTCTAACTTCTGACCATTGCAATAGACTTCGGCGCCATAATGCCATGGAACGGCGTTAGTGCTTTCGAACGGGATTGGCCCGGCTCTGGTAATAGTGATAGTAGGCGGTCGGGGCGCAGAAATAGTAATAGGTTGACGAGGAATGGTAATGGTAGCGACTTCATCTGTCTGCTTCAGCACGACCTCCCCTGATACACTTTCAACACTCCGGCTGAACTGCAAAATACCCTCAGACATCAGACTTTGGATACCCTCGACCAGCTGCTCGCACCCATCAGGAAGTGTAGCACAAGCCATACATAACTCTCCGCATCCAGGAAAGAAGCCCTTCTTTAGCAACTTAGCTTTGACGAAACTAAGAGGCGTCTTCAAGTCTTTGACATCAGTCAGCAAGTCTGCACTCTCCTCTGTGATAACGGCGTTCACTCCGCCTCCCCTATGATGAGGCATAGGGTTTTTGGTAACATTGGGCACACTATCAGAAAAGTTAATAACCTTGGCGTCTACCAGGTCCTGCACTTTGTGCTTAAAAGCTTTGCAGTTCTCAATCGTATGGCCTGGTGCCCCAGTATGGAAATCACAAGTAGCATTGGCATCATACCCCGGTGGTGGTGCCCCTGTCAAGGGAGCCAACGTCCTCTTTTGAACTAGCTGAAGCTGAAGCAGAGTTTGCAGGAGCTGCGCATATGACATAGGTGGAGCTTCAAAATGACGATTCGCCAAAGGAGCCCGATTCTGATATTTCCTATACCCCTGCTGATTCTGCTGTTGCGATTGCTGCTGCTGCTGCTGTTGCGGAGCCGCTGGGATATTTATGCTAGCAATCTGCTGCTGAGGGCCCTTGCCCTTTCTCCGAGCGTTAGTGACAGCACTTGCATCTCCCTCTCGACGCTTGCCAGCGTAGGGTTTCTTACCACCTCCTCCAGCTGAGGATGATTCGCCTTGAATCTTTCCAATCTTTATACCGTTCTCGACATGCTCGCCCATAGTGATGAGAGCCGAGAATGTCCCAGACATGCCACTGACCAGCTTTTCATAGTAGATACCAGGAAGGGTAGCCACGAACATTTGCACTAGCTCGCGCTCAACCATCGGCGGTTGAACCCGAGCAGCCAATTCACGCCACCGCTGGGCGTACTCTTTAAAGCTTTCATTATTCTGCTGTGAAAGATTCTGGAGCTGAACTCGGTTGGGGGCCAAGTCGCTATTGTACTGATAGTGGAGGACAAACGCTTCAGCGAGATCTTTCCACGTGCGCACAGTAGCGGGCTCCAAGCCCATATACCATTTGAGTGATGGACCAGAAAGACTATCTTGGAAGAAGTGCATCAGCAACTTCTCATCGTCAGAATAGGCGGACATCTTTCTGTAGTAAGATCGAAGGTGGACCCGGGGGCAAGTAGTACCCTTATACTTCTCGAAGACAGGCACCTTGAACTTATGAGGTACCTTGAAATCAGCAATTAACCCGAGCTTGGACATATCAACGCCCAATGTATTCTGGTTTTCAATGTATCTCATTTTGTCTTCCAGCGCTTTGAACCTGAGTCGAGCTTCAGCATTCAACTCTGCTTCTACACCTCTTTGGGAAAACACGTCATCCTGATGGTCCTCTAGCCATGGTTGAGGCACCAACAGATTTCCGACACCAGCATTGCCGTTGACCGGCCCTATGTTAACATTGGCTCCCAGACTACCATTGCCGACGCCTGCCGCATTGAGTTCGAGATTAGTCATCAGATTGCCGTTAGCACTGTCGTTGCCCCCGGCAACAGGAACAACATTCTGTGGGGCATCCACTGGAGGAGGAGTAGGCACAGCCCCGCCGTGAAGTATGCCATTATTGCCAACCCTGGAGATCAAAGGTTGAACCAAAGTACGAAGCTGGTCCTGACCATTAGCGACCACCTGCATCAGTTCCATAAAACGATCCATCCGTTCACGGAGCTCTTGAACATCTGACTGCACCTGATCCATGATTCTAGTCTGATTAGCGCGAGTTGAGTAACGGTGAATGAGTCTTTGATCAATCCTGGAGACCGGAAGTAGCTCGGAGCCTGTGAACCTGAAAAACCTACAAACATTAAAGGTTAGGAAAAGCAACAAAATGTACGCCATGCAAATGCTTCATGCAGATGCATGCGTGTGTCTGTGTGCGTGGGAGATTTCCCCCGACCCTAGTGCCTTAGTGCCAGTGCTGACGATAATAAGAGGAAGAAGTTCGAGCCCAATCATGGAAACATCAATCTCATATATATATGGAAAGGCCTGTCAAGGCAGTACACAGTATCAGCGAGTACAAAACAAATCAACAGCATGACCTCAGCCAACAAGTCTGGTGATGGTCAGCATACATCAAAGATCAAAACAACAGGAATACAACTAGTCAAGTACGGCCACGGGCGCGATACTCTGCTAATAACTCCTTCGTCTCTGGATGATCTGGCAAAGTGAGCAACCCCTCGACGAGTAGTTCCCTCTGCCCAATGGTATGCTGAAGCCCCTGAGCTGAACTTTCCCAAGCTCCTTCGCCAAAGCAATCCTCCAGTTTCCGCTTCTTAGACTCAAACATCAGCTTATGCTCCTTCAGGTTAGCAAGAGCTTTGTTGAGACGGCTTTCGGCGGCGTATCTGCGGGCGGTCTCTTCATCAAACCTCCGCTCACTGTCCTTGACTTCGGCTTCCAGCTTAGAGATCTGCAGCATCAGCTTGTCCTCTCGCTCCTTCCTGGTGGCCAGGGAGGTCTTCCAATACTGGTCGAACTTAGATATCCTCCGGTATGCCTCCTCCAGATGCTGCTTCTTCGTAGCTAGTACATCATTAGCAGCCCTGAAGTCTTGACCCAAGCGTTCCCGATCAGCGATCTGCTTTGCCAAGTCTGCACCCAGTTGGCTCACCGACTCTGTTTGCTTTTTGAAAGCATGCACGGCTTCGTTCCTTTCACTTCGAAGCTGAGCTAACTCCTTCTCTAATTCTACGTTCGCCCGCTTCAGTTCATCCCGCTCGGCTAATACCTGGTTGTGCTGATGAATGGACACAGTGGTAGGCTCTTCGACTGGTGGAGGACTCTCTGGTCTGACATGAGGAAATGGCATCCCTATAGCGTTGGCTCTGGCTCTGATCCAAGCTGAATAAGGAGGGTAGGCTTGACTGTTGCTCTTTCCCAGCAAAGGCTTTCCCCTCTTGCTGATATTGTTCCACGCACGCTGAAGTTTGGACAACAAATCCCCCTCTAGAGTACCCGTGAGGTACAGAGATTCCTGTACCTCTTCCTCCTTCGGTGGAGTCCTCAAAGCATATGCGAACTGACGAACTAGCAATGTCGGGTTGTAGTTGATGCAACCCTTCCTACCTATCAGAGGTACATTAGGAAACCCACTACAACTGAAGATAAGCTCGGTGCCTAACCTGTCTCTGTCAACGAACCAATCAATGTCTTCTGCATACAAACTCATCAGACGCTCAGGCCACTCAGCTGTGGCTGCAGACGAGACGAAAGAACCCCTCTTGGGCAAATGACTATCAAACCATTTGTACAACAACGGTACGCAGCATGAGACATTCTTCCCTCTCCGGTTCTCATTCTTGTAATGCACTGAGTGATATACGTCTCCGATCAGAGTAGGGACTGGATTCCCTGAGGCGAAGATGTGGAATGCATCAAAGTCTACGAAATCAGGCATGTTGGGGAAAAGGATAATGCCATATATGCATAAAGCAAGGATGGCATTGAATGCGTCCCAACATTTGTCCTTAGCACACTGCTGAGCCTTAGCTATCAGAAACTGCAGGGAGAACCCAAGAACCTTGTTCCAACTCGTCACTACTAACTCAGAGGCGCTCAAATGGAGTGAAGAAGCTAAACCAGCCAGATCAGGCTCAGCGTCCATGTGGACAAAAGGCATCTGCCCTTTGATAGGCACACCTAGCATATCAGCATACTCTTCCAGCGTCGGCGCGAGAACGAAGTCCTGAAAAGTGAAACACCTCAGAGGAGGGTCATAGAACTGTAGAAGAGCATGTAACCCATTCAACTCGAACGTAGAAGGTTTGTAAACCAGACCGAGCAACCTGCCATAAGACTTCCTGAACCTATCCTTCACAGAATCACCTGCCAGAGCTATCAAACCAGTCAACTTCGACACATCAGGGGTCGGGAACTTGTACGCAACAGTCTTCCTGAGAGAGGCCATAATAACAGTAGGAGGCGAGAAATCCTGGATCGGGGAAACGGTACCTGCAACACAGACACATGTTAATGGAATGCAAATGAACATGCAAACTAATGCAAAATGCAATAATATATCCGGGTAGCTGCTGTGGAGATTCTGTATCAACAATCACTGATGAGAAGAAAACCCCGGTGTAAGACCACTAATCTGATCTGCTAAGAACAACCATCTGATAGGAGCCTATACATGAGATCAAAATTCTGCTCTATTGAGAACAAATGGCTGATAACAAGGACCTCGGATGCATGATCAAGAAACATCTGCTGATGAAGTCTTCAGACCCCAAATCAAAATCTGCCCTATCAAGAACAAACACACAGCTGCTGATGAGATCTTCAGACCCCACTCAAAATCCGCTCTATCAAGAACGAACAACATCTGCCGATGAGATCTTCAGACCCCACTCAAAATCTGCCCTATCAAGAACAAACCACTGATGACAATACTCTGATCAAAACCTGCTCTATCAAGAACAGACATACACCCGATGATAAGATCCTCTGATCAAAACCTACTCTGTCAAGAACAGACATACACCTGATGATAAGATCCTCTGATCAAAACCTGCTCTGTCAAGAACAGACATGTCTGCAACTGAGAAACCCTGGTACCAACATAACTGATCCACTGTCGAGAAAACCAGGTAGTCTGAAGGTCAAAGTTTCCTGCAATAAGCCCAGTCCCCCTCACAGGTATGAACCTAAACTGACTCAAGGTACGGCATCCTATGCGTTCATCAGCGTACAGACTTTCAAAACTGACGATACGATTCCCAGAAGGAGTGGCATCATCAAGTCTTGAAGAGGCCTCACTTAGCTGAATCACAAATGATCGGTCCCCAGAGTCGACAATCCACCAAACCAGCAACCGTCTCAACCCAAAGGGTTGAAAGTGAAGCCAACCGGATGAACCTCGTCTGAGCGTGGATTTCATGAGACACTAGTGCCTACAAAGCAAGCACGCGCCCACTAATTTCCACTATAAGTCTATAGTGCACTCAAGCCTGGGTCTGGCTTCTCACTCATCAGAACTCCCATCCCACAACAGCACAAATAATCATATTATACTGAAAATAAAATGCGGGAAATAAAGTGCGAAAAGTAAAAATGCGATAAATAAACGCAACCCGACAAGCAAACACACAAGCGGTAGGATTGACTCTCTTAAGGGACGTTGGATCCCAAAACTGACTCGCTTTCGGGACGTTGGATCCCTAGGAAACTATGAAGTCCCCAGCAGAGTCGCCAGCTGTCGCTTTCGCGAAAATAAGGTGCCGGCATGACAGAAGAGTCGCCACCTTTCGTTATTTATCCCTCAGAGCGGGAAAGGAAACGATCGGAGAAACCTGACGAAAAAGGGTAAGACAAGGTCATCGCAACCATTTTCTGGGTTCGGGAGTCGGTTACGCAAGGGGAAGGTATTAGCACCCCTCACGTCCGTCGTACTCGACGGGATCCTCGCTTGTTTGTTTACTTGGACGGGTTGGTTTTATTCTATCTACCTATCAAGGCTGGCTGAAAAAGAAAAGAAAAATGACTCGGCAAAGTGTCGCACTTTATGCCTACGTATTCTCATCAGAGAATGAGAAATCAGAGTTAACGTAGTTCGGCCTACGAAGGGTTATGGGGGAAGGTAGCTCGCCAAGACATCGCCATCTTGTGCCTACGTACTCTCAACAGGCATGAGAGATCAGAGCTCACGTAGTTCGGGAAACTACGGTTTATTTCCTGTCTTTTACGAAAGAAGTGTTTTTTATTGTGTTTGCGATTTCAACCGCACTAGAGACTATGACTTGAGAGTGAATGCGTCGCATGTCACCCAAAGGGTACCATACTAAACATCCAGACTGTGGAAAAGAAACTCTCCCACAACCCTTTCTCAGATAGCTTAAGGCTCGTAACGTACGAAAGAAATCATTCATGATTACTGTATCTTAAACTGTTTCGAGATGAGAAGAGAACAGGCCCAACTAGGAGGGAGACTATCAAGTCCTACTGTTGTCATGCCATGGATTCATCCTATGGTTGAGGTTTGAACAGGGAACTCCTAGAAGATGTCATGCATAGGTTTCAACCTAAAAGTCTATCATCAAATTAATTAAAACTCTTTTTAAATAAAATAATCAAATGTTTTTTCAAATAATAAAACTTTTTTTATAACTTTAAAGTAAAACGTGTTTTTAACTAACATTAAGATTTTTTAAATTAAACCAATTGTTTTTTTAATGATTAAATCTTTTTTTCAAAATATTATCACTAAAACTCCTTTTTAGAATAATTAACCAAACTTTCACTTTTTATTAATAAATTTTTTTTTAAAACTCAAAACTCTTTTAATTAAAATTAATCTCTCTTTTCACAAATTTAAATCCTTGGTTAAAAAGACCATAAAAGTCCTCCAAAATTCATACGGTTTGTTTCTCGTTCAATTTTGATTTCGTTTTCGTCTAACCCCACATACTGACATTTTTGTCTGTTTTGTTTCTTGCAGCTATTATGTTCAATTTGAAACTTATTTTCGGTTTTATATTTAGCTATTATAATTGTAACTGCTTATGGGATGTAATTTTGCGAGACAATTGTCGCATTTATCTTTCCGCACTTTATGTTCTGCCATTGTATGTTTATCGCGTCTTTACCAATAATCTCACTCCTCCGAAGGAATTAGGTCTAGCCGTTTGACCGCCGTGTCAATAGTCCTCAACTTCAAACCCTTACAACCTCACAAACCCTAATTTTCACAAATGCCTCGCCGCAGGCAAGATTACAATTTTACCCCTAGCATTAGGTCAAAGAGCCGCCGCGCTCAGTTTAGGGTTTCCCGCCGTGGAATCCCTAATTTAACCCTAATTACAACTTAACAATTCAACGTAGAGATTTGGAGTTTCTACACTCCACGTAAGCGTGTCCTTAAGATGCGTTTATTCCCCTTGAGACCTTGACCACAGTCAAGAAGTCTCTAACCTCCCTTTTGAGGGGAACTACGATTACTCTGATTCCACTCCCGTAAGGATACGTAGGCACAAGATGCGATGTCTTGCCGAGTAAACTTAGAATTAACCCCTTAGGTCTCTTTTCTCACTTTTAATCCTTTGTACATATACCTTAAGCAAATGAATAAAGCAAATAGTAAACATCTGAACAAAAGGTTCCTGTAGAGTACTACAGAAGTTTAGGGTGCTAATACCTTCCCTAAATTTAATCAACCCCCGAACCCTAGATCTTTCCCCGCATTGTGTTTACGATGCAAAAATAGGTTTTCCCTCTTTTGACCTTTTCCTTCGGATAAATCAAAGAGCGGTTGTGAATTGAATTGCGATTCAAACTCATTAATAGTTTGTGATCCTATTTCCACCGCAACAGTAGTCTTCAAACACAAAGAAGTATCAACTTTTAGCCTTCAATCTTCTTCAAGCAAGGAACTCCATCCTCTATCAAGGGAGAAAGATTCATCTAACAAGAGCAAAGTTTGGATGATTGGTAGCAGAGTGAGGACCAAAGGTCACCACTAAGCATCCTATCATCAGAGAAAGGGACCCTCAAAGGTTCTACCAACTTGTAAAGAGCCACACATCCTACCAAATGAGGGATGAGGCCTTTACAAGGGGACCTTACATCATAGGGAAGAATTGAAGTGATCAACCTCTTCCATGTTTATGAAAGAAGAGAATCTATCTAGAAGCTCTGCCTACAAACCCTAATCTTAACACCTGATCAACACTACAACAAAAGAAGGGAAGATCTTCACATCCAAGCTTATTCAAGCACTCCTTGGTAGCCCAAGCTAATATTCAACATCATCCAAGAGCAAGAGAGACAAAACCCTAATCTAAGGGAACTAAAGAAGTCATTCTAGTTGAATTAGTGCATTAGAATCATCCAAAGTTGGCACCTAAACTAAAATCAAACTAAAATAGTTAACTACATTATAAATTCCTACAAAAATTCCTAAGGGACCCTAATTCAATCATGAATCTACCATACAAAAATCAGAGGTTGAATCATCCACCAAGTTCTAGATATAAAACCTAAATCATAAGGTATTAACCATAAACCCTAAAAATGGATCTCCTAAAGTTTCAACTCAAAACTACCACTTACATTCATCACAAAAATGTGAGAAAAATCTAAGGGGAACATGCATATCTATGCTAGATACACACAAAAAATCAAGGCAAGAATCATCATCACATGATCACACCAAATTCAATAAAATAAAGTATCAACCATGATTATTTTAATATCAATTAAAATTCAACAAATGCTAATAAAATAAAAAATGCATGGAATATTAATATTTTTTTATCTAAAAAAACTAGATTCAATCATGAATCCATGGAAAAAAGAATGAAATTAATTGAGTCATTTTTCAATTTTTCATGAATTATTTACTAAACTATGTAAAATGAAGAAATTAAAAGAAATTCAAAGAAATTGGTAAGCGTGCGTGGTAAATAGCAAATATTTCCAGTTTAATCCAATGCTGGGACTAAAAGGGGGGTGTTGGTATCAAATGTAACCCAAGCCCACACGCCAATTCTCAATTTAGTTCAAATCAAATAAAAGAAAAAGTTACACAAGAAGACTCGAACCCATGCGCCTTTGGTCTATGCAGCGAGGAAGCCAAGCCTGGGGTTTTCAACTTATCAAAACGATGCGTTGCAAGGCCAACTTACGTGGCTCAATGAGAGCACTAGGATGAAGGTCTGAGTCAAAGTCTACCACGTGAATGAATGCTCTAGATTTCGTCTTCCCCAATTCAAATCTCTGCAACCTCTCCACCTGCGCGCGCGAAAGTCACCGCCGGTGGCTTTTCCGGCCGGCCTCATCCAACCCTAACTCTCTCTACAGGCCTCCATTCCACATGGTTTCTACATGAATCTTGTCCTAAATTTCACAAGGAATCCACCTATACTACTCAATCATTCTAAAAACTCAAGAATCCAAGAATAGCAATCTCAACCGAAAATTGCATAAACCCTAAATTGTCACTAATCTTCAAATTAATGATCCAGAAAGCTTCCTACACTAATCTACATTACATCTAACCTAACAAAACCTATTGATTCTACTTAAATTAAGTTGCACGATGAAAAGTACATACCTGCAAATTCTTGATGAACAGAGTGACAAAACCTCCAAATTAACCTTCAAGAGCTTCCAGATTCCTTCACTAGCATCCAATAAACCTTCTGTATGCAAAGAAATGAGCTGAAACTTCATGGATCCTTGAATTCAATTCTGAGTTGCAAGCTTCAAACTCCAATTTCCAACTCACGATTCTTCCACAGTTTTGCCTTGAATTTGATCTGGAATCGATCACCAACACAAATGGAAGCTACTGAGATCAAGAACTTAGATTGAAATGGCCTCAATTGATGTAACCGATTTTGATTTGCAATATGCAAATTCAAAATGCAATCTCTCTCTTCTCTCTCAATTCTCACCAACCAGTGCTCTGAATCACTTCATATGCTTATATAGACCATGACTGAACACTTTAGAAAGTTCTGGATCAATCTAATGAGAAGTTCAATATCTCATCTCTTTTGAAAATTCAATCTCATGGTACACTCATAACAGTTCTTGCAGCAGCTTGTATTCACTATGCTCTGTGTTCAAATTCTCCTTATATGACATTTTGGATGTGTTGGAATGAGTTAGCACCTTGATCTTAATCCCATGTATAGTTTGGCATATGTAACTTAAGTCTTAAGTAACGAAATGCAACTCCATGATTTTGACCTCAAATGAGAAAAGTGCTATTGCCATTGTCTTTAAAATGTCATTTCTGATCAAAATGACCTATAAGTTTGTCTCATTTGGTCACCAAATGAATTATGTGAATTTTTGACCATTAAATCCTTTTAATTCTTATTTTTTCAAAGTTTCTTGAACCAAGTCTCTCCTTGAGCCATTTCAATGCCTCCTTGATGCATGGTCATGGTTAAAACCCCATTTTGAGCAACTTTCTAGTTGAACAAAACTTCATTTGAGGCCTCTAAGTTGGTGAAAATGGCCTATGATCACAAATGACCTATAATCACCAAATGTCCAAAATACCCTTGACTTGTCAAAGCCATACCTTGAGTTATAAAAATCCTATCAAGGACTTCTAGTACTCTCTATAAATCTAAGAGGATAAGGAAAAACATTCATGTTGACCAAAAGTTCATAGGAATCATCCTTCTAGGGCAAAAGTGTCATGCAAGTTGGGTAACTTTCAAGCTTCAAATTCACATTCCTCAAATGACTTGTAACTTGTCAAAGTCATAACTTGAGTTCTACAAATCCTATCAAGGACTTCTAGTACTCAAATTAAAGCTAAGATCATTCTATACAACAATCATGTTGGGGGTAGGATGAGATAACAATCACATCTTGAGCTAAATTGCCTTGAAAATAGGGGTCAAACTAGGGGATTTTTCACTGTCAAGTCTTAGAAACCCTAGCTTGAAACTCCTCAAACTCTTCAATCATGATGAGTTAACCTTGGAATCATCCTTAGAACATCTTAATGCATCAATCCATGATCACATGGCTCTTGGTTTAGGTCTCAACCTTCTCCTAATCATCAGTTGACTTAGGGTTGACCCAGTCAAACCCTAATTGCACCACTCATAGCTGAGGCTTCTTAATCTTGCACAATGACCTATCTAGGCCTCAAAGTGATCTTCAAAACTTCTCCTGAGCTCTCTCAAGACCTCAGGTCTAACTTCATGGCTTCAGAATCATCTGATGGTATTCCCCATAACTCTCAAGTTAGGAGACCCACACACTTGTTTTCAACCACTCCCTCTGAGGATCCTTTGACTTCTCTGACAAGGATATCAACCCTTGAACACCTGAATAAGCCTCTTAGCTAGCCTCATAGTCTTGTGTAGCTCTTATTTGGTAATCATACCTCTTGGTCTCCTGCATACATGTTAATGAAATGCAAATGATAATGCTAATGTGCATGAAATGAAACATAAGCTAGGTAAACAAATGTTGGGCAAATTTTGGGGTGCAACAGCTGCCCCTATTCAAAAGGCTTGGACCTGAATGGGTGAGAAGCGAACGGCTATCAAATAATCAAGGTACGAGACGGTTGAATACCAACAAACCCAGAAATTTTCCAATTGCACAAGTACACGGTACTCTGATGGGAACAAATCTTCGGAAACTGAAATAATAGCTGCACGACAACTGGCTGGAGAAATACCAATCTGAATCTCCTTCAGGATGATTATATGATTTATCTGATATCATTGCATCCTCAAATCGTCGAGGGATCACTGGTTACACGGCAACAGGCGATCTGCCATCGCACAGGTAAACGATACTCTGATTGTTAGGAACATCTTCAAAAACTGAGCATGATTGTTGCACTGCAACTGTGCTGGGGAATTGGTCACACGGTAATTGGTGAAGGGTCTAACCTCAAATCTCCGTCAGGATGGTCATCTGATTTTTGCTGTAGATCTTCATCCTCAAGTCATCAAGGGGTCACTGATCACTCGGTAACCGGCGATACATAGCTGATATTGCCGTCAGGCATTCTGCGTCACTGCATCAGAATTCCTCGGGACTCATCAGGTCATTAGGAACTTTTTAACAATCAAGTTAACTATGTCGTCGGGCATTCAAAGAACTTTCGAGCGTTAGCTGGTCTTCGTCAGTAAGTTGGGAATAGAATTCCTGGTCAATCATGAACCAAATAGTGATATCCAATCTTTTACCGTCAGGCACTCCGCATCAGCTGAGAGAGCTACTTCGTCTTCACAGTTGGACTTCGTCAGTAAGTCTTAAAATGGGATCCTTAATCCATCATGGACCAATGAGGATAGACATTCTTTTGCCATCAGGTACCCCGCGCCAGCTAGGCAAATTGCTTTGACCTCGCCATTAGACTTCATCAGTAAGTTTGGGGTTTTGGCACTGTTGCCGGACTTCAATCATCAAGTCTTCAAGGGAAGTTTCAACGTTTCCATTTAACTCTGCTTCGGGGCTTCAGAAATCATTATGGGTGAATCAACTCTGCCGAGGACTTCAAGAATCATCTTGGACAAATAATTCCGCCGGGGACTTCAAGAATCATCTTGGACCAATAACTCTGCTGGAGATTTCAGGAATCCTCCTGAGCAAACACTTTTCCGGGGACTTCAAGCATTAGCTTGAGCAGCCCTCCCTGGTGAATTCACTGGGGATTTTAAGAATCATCTTAAGCAATCAACTTCATTGGGGAATTCAAGAATCATCTTGGGCGAGCGACTTTGCTGGGGAATACCTGCAAAACAAGAACGGTAACAACCTATCTCATGTTTCATATGCATATGTTTGAGAATGGCGCAATTCTCCACACAGTGGAAATGCTACGCATTTTTTGGGTAAATGCTATGCAATCATGCAAGATGCTATGACCCCATCAGCAAAATAAATGCTGAAGGGACAAGCCTCCTGTCAAGGGGAAGGAGAACCACTCCGGTGAAAGAAGGAATCATCCTGCCGAGGATAAACGGTCACACCAATCTCAATTGGAATCCGCCCGGGGAAACGAACTCCAGTCGACTGCTGTAGGGGAACAGAGTTCTACGAGAACCTGGACCTGCTCATCTAGGTATACGAACCACAAATGCTGAGGAAAACGATGTCAGTTGCAGAAATAAACTGCACGGCATTCGCAACAACACTTTCCTGGGGATAACGACTCCGGTGGGGAAATACAGCATCAGCTTTTCAACACTCTACTGGGGAACACCACTCATGGCCTGAACGCTTTCCAAGGACTCGGCTCTCTTAGGGAACTGCAAATTCGGCTGGGGAAGAAGGAATCATCCTGCTTCCCGGGGAGAGTACGACTCTGTGGGGAATTTCAATTCTCCTGGAGACTTCAGTCTGCTCTATCGAGTGCTGCACACTTCAATATATGACTCAGCTGGGGAAACGACGATCCTTCAGGATACATCTGATTGGGGAGAGAATCTTCTCTGCTTGGGGAAACATACGACGCACTGCCTAGAATATGTTATACCTGCAACAACACAAACAAACAGACAAGATACCCTTCTCCAAGGGACCTATCAAGGTTATCATCTTGTGACAATGTTCAAGTGATTCATTGTTTCAACAATCAGTGGCCTAGGCCAGTAAGTTTATGTATGCGCATTTTATCAAAAACATCGGCGTTCTTTTTCGCAAACAAAACAGATAGATGCTAAACAAACAAACAGAATTGCTGAATAGTATACATTTTATTGATGATGAACCCCTGAATGGGTGAAAATGTTTTACAACAGATGCAAGCTCCTGGAATGAGGAAGCTGCGCGAACATAAAAACATAAATATACATCAGTATATACACAAATGTCGGCAATGAGGCGTAGACAAACACCATGAGTTGATCCCTCTATGACCCACTCGACTTCAATACTTCTCCGACGCTTCAGCTTCATAAGAGATTGATTTAGATAAACGGCCCTCAGGTCTTCCAAACCACTAAACAATGAAAGTCCATACGCGGAACACAGTCATTTGCTTTTTCCAATCCCT
Organism: Lathyrus sativus; assembly: GCA_963859935.3. NCBI lineage: Eukaryota > Viridiplantae > Streptophyta > Magnoliopsida > Fabales > Fabaceae > Lathyrus > Lathyrus sativus. The sequence continues at coordinate 58,581,279 of OZ012736.1, read as the reverse complement.
AACTTTTGCCTGAATCGCCCTTTCGGGTTTTCGATTCACCGGGATACCCTTTTTTGCCAAAGTCGCCCTTCCGGGTTTTCGATTCACCGGGATACCCTTTTTTGCCAAAGTCGCCCTTTCGGGTTTTCGACTTTGCGGGTGTACCTTTTTTTCTTTTATATCCCTAATTTTTTCCCGAACCTTTTTCCTTTTTTATGGTCCGCCGGGATGCCCCATTTTTGCCTGGACATTCTTTTTCTTTCCAGCGGGTCATTCTTTAAGCAAAGTATTTTTTAACTGCGTCCGCATTCACCGGGGATGCAAAATCTTCGCCATCCATCATGGATAACAACAAGGCTCCTCCCGAGAAGACCTTGCTGACGACGTATAGACCTTCGTAATTAGGAGTCCACTTGCCCCGGTGATCGGAGTGTGGAGGAAGAATCTTCTTCAGGACGAGATCACCCGTCTGAAAGCTTCTAGGGAGCACCTTCTTATCATAATCTTTCTTCATTCGGCTTTGGTACAGATGACCATGTGCAATCGATGCTAACCTCTTCTCGTCCATCAGGCTGAGTTGGTTTAGTCGGTTCTTAATCCATTCTTCCTCATCGAGTTTCACATCAACCAAAACTCGCAAAGAGGGAATCTCAACTTCTAACGGTAGGACAGCTTCCATACCGTACACTAAGGAGAAAGGAGTTGCCCCGGTTGATGTACGTACCATTGTACGATAACCGTGCAATGCAAATGGCAGCATCTCGTGCCAATCCTTGTAGGTCACAACCATCTTCTGTACAATCTTCTTGATGTTCTTATTGGCCGCTTCAACGGCGCCATTCATCTTCGGCCGGTAAGGAGATGAGTTGTGGTGTTCAATCTTGAAACTCTGGCACAGCTCCTTCATCATCTTGTGATTCAGATTCGAACCATTATCAGTAATGATTCGCTCGGGAATTCCGTAACGACAGATGATGTCTCTCATTATGAATTTAGCCACCACCTGCTTGGTCACATTAGCATATGAGGCTGCCTCCACCCACTTGGTGAAGTAGTCGATAGCTACTAGAATGAAGCGATGACCGTTAGATGCAGTGGGCTCGATCTTGCCTATCACGTCGATGCCCCACATGGAGAACGGCCACGGGGAGGACATGACATTTAACGGGCACGGCGGCACGTGAATCTTATCAGTATAAATCTGGCATTTATGATATCTCTTCGCGAATTTAAAGCAATCCGACTCCATCGTCAACCAGTAGTATCCTGCTCTCAGGATCTTTCTCGTCATAGCGTACCCGCCGGCGTGCGTACCAAATGTGCCTTCATGGACTTCCTCCATGAGCATACTCGCCTTTTTCTCATCTACACATCTGAGTAGCACGAGATCGTGGTTTCTTTTATACAAAACTCCATCAGGATTGAGATAAAAATTTCTAGACAGCCTCCTCAGAGTCTTCTTATCCTGGGTTGATGCTCCCATCGGATACTCCTTAGTCATAAGGAAGGTCTGGATATCATGGAACCATGGTTTGCCATCGGAGGCTTCCTCGATCGCAAAGACGAATGTAGGTCTATCAAGACGAGAAAGGACAATTCTTGGAGCTTCATTCCAAAAATTGACTTTATACATCAAAGCTAACGTGGCTAAGGCATCAACCATCTGGTTTTCAGCTCTGGGCACATGATGGAGTTCCACTCGATCAAAGAACGGAAGCAGCCTTCTGGCACAGTTCATGTACAGCACCAAATTTGATTGACGAGTCTCCCACTCCCCTTTAATCTGGTTAATCATAAGCGCCGAGTCACCATACACATCTAGGTTCTTGAATCTCAAATCGATTGCTTCTTCTAGACCCATGATGCATGCTTCGTACTCCGCTTCATTATTGGTAATCGGAAACGTCAGTCTCGCAGTAAACGGGATGTGGGATCCATGGGGAGTCGTGATGATCGCCCCGATGCCACTTCCGTAAGAATTAACCGCCCCGTCAAATATCAACTTCCACTGGGATTTTCTATCTGGCCCCTCGTCGGGCAACGGTTCATCGCAATCTTTTGCTCTAAGAAACATGATATCCTCATCAGGGAAATCAAATTTCGTCGACTGGTAATCTTCGATCGGCTGTTCGGCAAGGTATTCAGACAATACGCTTCCTTTGATAGCCTTCTGGGAAACATACTGAATGTCATATTCCGTCAACACCATTTGCCATCTGGCAATCCTACCCGAAAGCGCTTGCTTCTCGAAGACGTACTTGATCGGATCCATCTTCGAAATTAGCATGGTTGTGTGATTGAGCATGTACTGTCGTAAACGTTTGGCAGCCCAGGCTAGTGCATAACACATCTTCTCCAGCATCGAGTAACGAGATTCACATTCTGTGAACTTTTTACTCAGGTAGTAAATGGCATGCTCCTTTCTGCCCGTCTCGTCGTGCTGACCGAGGACACACCCCATACTATTCTCATGAACTGTCAAGTACATGATTAAGGGTCTTCCGGCTACTGGGGGTATCAAGATCGGAGGTTCCTGCAGATACTGTTTTATCTTATCAAATGCCTTCTGGCAATCCTCGTTCCCGATAACCGCCTGATTTTTCTTTAACAGTTTGAACATCGGTTCACATGTGGCCGTGAGCTGAGAAATAAAGCTTGCAATGTAGTTTATTCTGCCCAGGAAACCACGAACTTCTTTTTCTGTTTTTGGCGCTGGCATTTCTTGTATTGCCTTTATCTTCGCAGGATCAACCTCAATTCCTCTTTCGCTCACGATGAACCCCAGTAGTTTTCCGGACTGTACTCCGAAAGTACACTTGTTAGGATTCAGCCTCAACCTGAACTTCCTAAGCCTCTCAAAAAGCTTCAGCAAATTGACCAGATGTCCCTCCTCCGTTTGGGACTTCGCAATCATGTCATCAACATAGACTTCAATCTCATGATGAATCATGTCATGAAACAAAGTGACCATTGCTCGTTGGTAAGTGGCCCCTGCGTTCTTCAGACCGAAAGGCATTACCTTGTAGCAAAATGTTCCCCAAGGGGTGATAAACGTAGTTTTCTCCATGTCCTCCAACGCCATCTTGATCTGATTATAACCGGAGAAGCCATCCATGAACGAAAATACGGAGAACTGAGCTGTATTATCGACCAACTCATCGATATGAGGAAGCAGGAAATCATCTTTAGGGCTCGCCCTATTCAAATCCCGATAATCGACGCACATTCGTACCATACCGTCCTTCTTCGGTACAGGCACTATGTTGGCGACCCACGGAGGGTAAGTAGTGACCGCTAAGAAGCCAGCATCAAGCTGCTTTTGCACTTCTTCTTTGATCTTAACGGCCATATCTGGTCACGTCCTCCTAAGCTTCTGCTTAACAGGAGGACAATCCTCTTGCAGCGGCAAGTGATGGACCACGATGTCGATATCCAGTCTGGGCATATCTTCGTATGACCAAGCAAAGACGTCGCTATACTCTCTCAGCATCTCGACTAATTTCTGCTTGACGTCACTCTGCAATGCGGCCCCTATCCTGACGTTCCTGACAAGTTCTTCAGAACCCAGATTCACAATCTCAATCTCTTCTTTGTGAGGCAGAATAACATTCTCTTCTTGTTTCAACAAGCGAGCCAACTCTTCGGGAAGGTCTTCATCTTCATCAATCTCTTCTTCGGCTTGATAGATCAGGCAATCGAAGTCGAAGTGAGTCGTAGAAGGTCCAGAGTCGATGTCATCTACTATGTGGATCCTGCAATAACAAGGGTTAAGCTTAAAACAAGGATATGCAGGTTAGCACAAACCCTATTGCCATTTTATTGTTTTTCAAAACGAGTATAAAACAAGAATAGCAGAGATCATAACATTTGAATGCGAAGAAAAACTCCTTTTGATTTATTGGTAAAATGCATGTACATAATCAAACAAGGCCCTGACAATAAAACCACTATGCCCCGGGTAGGACATAGGGTTGTACAACGATTGGAGGAAGTAAATCATTACACTTTGCCTGTCACTTGGATGGTATCCCTGATGTACCAGTTGTCGAGGCTCTCGTCTGGTTTGCTCGGCTGGATCCAAGAGTCTAGGTCGCAATCGCTGTTTTCGCTGTCTTCAGACACTGCGTTGACACTTTCGAATATCACCCCGCCACTCGTAAACTGGATCGGCCCTTTACCTCGTGACGCACTGTGAGAAGAGGAGGCTTCAGCCGCAGGAGAGTATCCTAACCCAAACTTGTCCTGTTTGTTAGGTATTTCAAGAATTTGCCCCCAGCCTGGGGTAGATCCAGCTCGAACAACGGCCCGGGCTTCCTTGAAGGAAGACAGAGTCATCTCTAGTTTCTCAGTGATTACAGGAGCTATGTTCTTGACTTTAACAGCTTCGAACGCCTGACATAGGGTTTCATGGATTTCCCCGTCCATCTCAACATATTTGAAGGACGACAAATGGCTCACTATTATGTCTTCCTCGCCACATACAGTCACGACACTACCTCCAACAGCATACTTGAGTTTCTGGTGCAACGTGGAGGTCACGGCGCCAGCAGAATGGATCCATGGCCGGCCTAAGAGACAACTGTAGGCAGGCATGATATCTATGATGTAAAAGACTGCGTCGAAAGTTTCCGGCCCGACTTGGATCGGCAACGTTACCTCTCCAAAAACATGATGTTTGGTTCCATCGAACGCTTTCACAACCAGGTCACTGGGTGTGCAAATCAATCCTCGAGTATCTAACTTCATCAATGCTTTCTTCGGAAGAACATTGAGTGACGACCCCGTGTCCACTAACACATGAGACATAATCGTTCCCCTACACTCTATCGAGATGTGCAGGGCGCTGTTGTGGTTTCTTCCCTTCGGCGTCAGCTCCAGGTCAGTGAACCCTAAACCGTTTCCAGCATTCACGTGGGCTACGACCCCTTCCAACTGGTTGACCAAGATTTCCTGCGGTACATACGTGGCATTCAAAACCTTTAGCAGCGCGTTGCGATGTGCCTCCGAACACAGCAACAAATTCAGGATGGAAATTTTCGAGGGTGTTTGATGGAGGTGATCCACGATCTTGTAATCACTCTTCTTAATCAACCTCATAAACTCTTCAGCATCCTTAGCAAGTAAGTCCTTCTCTACCCCGCGAGGGGTTTCTTCAACGACTTTACTCTTTCCCTTATCAGTTACGTCAGCTTTGTCCGCCTTGTCCGCCACAACCTCAGGTTGAGCAAATACTCTTCTGCTGCGCGTGATTCCGCCAATTCCCGCTAGGTTATCCACAGATTGCCCCGAGGGTTCCAATTCTAACTTCTGCCCATTGCAGTAGAAGTCTGCCCCGTAGTGCCACGGGACAGCATTGGTGCTTTCAAAAGGTATCGGCCCAGCCTTGGTGATGGTAATCGTGGGCAGTCTGGGTGCAGAAATGGTGATCGTTCGGTGAGGGATGGTGATGGTGGCAACCTCATCATCTTGCTTCAGCATTACCTCTCCAGATCCACATTCGGCCCTTCGGCTAAACTGCAAGATCCCTTCGGTCATCAGACTCTGAATCCCCTCTATCAACTGTTCACATCCATCAGGACGAATCGCACAGCCCATACACAGTTCTCCACAACTTGGGAAGAAGCCTCTCTTCATCAGCTTGGCTTTGACGAAGCTGAGCGGTGTCTTCAAATCTCTGACGTCAGTCAACACATCCAAATTCTCGTCTTCAATAATGGCATTCACCCCACCTCCCTTATGATTCGGCATAGGGTTCTTCGTGACATTTGACACATTATCTGAGAAGTTGATGATCTTAGCATCCACCATGTCTTGCACCTTGTGCTTGAAGGCTTTGCAGTTTTCTTTCGTGTGGCCTGGTGCCCCTGAGTGAAACTCACGAGTTGCATTCGCATCATAGCCTGGCGACGGTGCCCCTGTCAAGGGAGCCAGGGTTCTCTTCTTGATTAGCTGTAACTGAAGCAGAGTTTGTAACAGTTGAGCATAAGACATGGGCGGCGTCTCAAGGTGACGACTCGATAGAGGTGCCCTGTTCTTATACTTTCTGTACCCTTGCTGATTCGGCTGCTGCTGCTGTGGCTGTTGGACCGTGGGGATGGTTATGCTGGCCACCTGCTGGTGAGGGCCTTTACCCTTCCTTCGAGCGTTGGACACGGCGCTCGTCTCTCCTTCACGCCTTTTGCCACCATATGGTTTCTTTCCTCCTCCAACTGAGGATAGATCACCTTGAATTTTCCCCAGTTTGATCCCATTTTCAACGTGCTCGCCGGTGATGATGAGATCTAAGAAGCTTCCAGACATACTGCTGACCAATTTCTCGTAAAAAAACCCCTGAGAGGGTGGCTACAAACATTTCAACAAGCTCCCGTTCAACCATCGGCGGCTGAACTCTCGCTGCTAATTCACGCCACCGCTGGGCGTATTCTTTGAACCCTTCGTTGTTCCTCTGTGACAAATTCTGCAGTTGGACCCGGTTCGGAGCCAAGTCACTGTTATATTGGTAATGGTGCATGAATGCTTCAGCGAGTTCCTTCCACGTGCGCACACTGGTAGGTTCCAGACTCATGTACCATTCCAGGGATGGCCCAGACAAGCTATCCTGAAAGAAGTGCATCAGCAACTTCTCGTCTTCAGAGTGAGCGGACATTTTCCGGTAGTATGATCTCAGGTGGACGCGAGGGCAAGTGGTGCCCTTGTACTTTTCAAAGTCGGGTACCTTGAACTTGGGAGGCACCTTGAGATCAGCAATCAGTCCCAACTTGGACATGTCAACACCCATAGTGTTCAGGTTCTCGAAATTCCTCATCTTGTCCTCGAGTGCCTTAAATCTCAGACGTGCTTCAGCAGTCAGCTCTCCTTCAGCACCTTTCTTTGAGAACAAATCTTCTTGCCGGTCTTCTAACCACGCCTGAGGCCCATACAGATTTCCAGCAACTGTGTTGCCATTGCCCAGTCCAACATTGACATTAGCTTCAAAATTCCCATTACCGACGCCAGTCGTATTACCATTGAGCCCCATGTTAGCGATCACATTACCGTTACCACTACCATTCCCCCCGGTCACGGGGATGCCGTTCTGAGGAGTTTCAACAGGTGGAGGGGTTGGAACAGTCCCACCATGGAGCACACCATTGCTGTCAACCCTTGAAATCAGAGGCTGGACCAATGTTCTGAGCTGGTCCTGGCCGTTGGCAATCACTTGCATGAGCTCCATGAAGCGGTCCATCCTCTCTCGGAGTTCTTGAATGTCAGTCTGCACTTGCTCCATTTCTCTAGCTTGATTTGCTCTGGTCGGATAGCGGTGTCTTGGTCTTTGATGAATCCTGGGACAACCTGAAACAACTGGTATACACGAAAGGGTTAGAAAAACGATAAAGTGCTCGTTATGCAGATGCTTCATGCAAATGCAAACGTGTGTCTGTGTGTTAGGGAGTTTTCCCCCCAATTCTAGTGCCTGAGTGCCAGTGCTGATAATAAGAAGTCTGGATCCAGTCATGGAAATAACATCTGATATATAAAGAAAGCCCATCAAGGCAGCACACAACGTCACTGAGTACAAGCAGAATCAATAGCATGACCTCGACCAACAAGCCTGGTGATGGTCAGCATACAACAACGATCACAACAAAAGGATTACAAATATAGTCAAGCACGACCATGAGCTCGAAACTCTTCTAACAGATTCCTCGTTTCTGGATGATCAGGCCGAGTGAGCAACCCTTCGACGAGTAACTCCCTTTGTGTAATAGTGCATTGGAGACCTTCAACTGAGTCTTCCCGTGTTCCTTCGCCGAAACAATCTTCTAACTTCCGCTTCTTGGATTCAAACGTCAGTTTGCGCTCCTTCAGGTTAGCAAGAGCCTTGCTGAGCAAGCCTTCAGCAGCATATCTGCGAGCGGTTTCTTCATCAAACTTCTTCTCACTAGCCTTCACCTGGGCTTTCAACTTAGAGATCTGCTGTTTCAGTTTATCCTCCCGTTCTTTGCCGTTGGCTAGGGTGGCCTTCCAATGCTGATTAAACTTGGATATTCTCCGGTATGCTTCATCCAAGTGCTGCTTCTTTGTGGCCAGTACGTCATTGACAGCTTTGAAGTCTCGACCCAAGCGCTCACGCTCAGCTATCTGCTTAGTCAAATCCTTCCCTAACTGGTTCACCAGCTCTGTTTGCCTCTTGAAGGAATGGACGGCTTCGCTTTTCTCGCTTCTAAGTTGAGCCAATTCTTTCTCCAGTTCTTCATTTGCCTTCTTCAACTCATCTCTCTCAGCTATCACCTGATTATGCTACTGAATAGGCACGGTGGTAGGCTCTTCAATCACTGGAGGGCTTTCTAGCTGGGCAGGTGGAAACAGCATCCCTATAATATCTGCTCTGGCTCTGATCCAGATCACATACAGAGCGTAGGCTTGGCTATTACTTTTCCCTAGCAACGGCTTTCCCCGCTTACTGATACCATTCCAAGCGTGTCGAAGCTTAGATAACATATCCCCCTCTAGAAGACCAGTGAGGTACAGAGACTCCTGCACCTCTTCATCTTCGCGTGGAGCTCTCAAAGCATAAGCAAATTGTCGGACCAGCAGAGATGGATTATAGTTGATACAACCCTTCCTGCCTATCAGAGGCACGTTTGGAAACCCGCTGCAGCTGAAGATAATCTCAGTACCCAACCTATCTCTATAAAACCAGGCAATATCCTCCGCTGACAGACTCATCAACCGCTCAGACCACTCAGCTGTGGCTATAGACGAAGCAAAGGGACCCTTCTTGGGTAGATGACTATCAAGCCATCTATAGAGCAGGGGTACACAGCACGAGACATTCTTGCCTCTTCTGTTCTTATTTTTGTAGTGGATGGAATGGTAGACATCTCCTATCAAGGTAGGGATGGGATTCCCTGATGCAAAGATATGAAAGGCGTCCAAGTCTACAAAATCAAGCATGTTAGAAAACAAAATGATACCATATATGCAGAGAGCAAGAATGGCGTTGAATACAATCCAACAACCGTCTTTGGCATACTGTTGGGCTTTCCCAATTAAAAACTGCAGAGAAAAACCTGGAACCCCATTCCAACTGGACAAGATCAACTCAGAGGCATCCAGATGAAGAGAAAGATCTAGATTAGCCAGATTAGGCTCAGCATCCATATGAACAAATGGCATCTGACTCTTAATAGGCACACCCAACAAATCGGCATACTCCTCTAATGTAGGTGCAAGAATGAAGTACGAGAAAGTGAAGCATCTCAAAGGAGGATCATAGAACTGCAGCAAAGCATACAGCCCATTCAACTCATACACAGAAGGTTTACGGACCAAACTAAGCAGCTTCCCATAAGATTTTCTGAATTCACCTCTCACAGTATCATCTGCCAAAGCAATCAGACTGGACAACTGAGCAACATCTGGAGTGGGAAGCTTGTAGGACACATTCTTCCTCAGAGAACCCATAATAGCACAACAGCAGGCAAGAAAATACCGGAGCCGGGGGATAATGTACCTGCAACACAAACACACGTTAATGAAATGCAGATGAATATGCAAAACAATGCAAAATGCAATCATGCAATAAGAGATCAAGACGACTGTGCTGTTGAGGAGATGAAGGTGGAGATTCTGTATCAACAAAACCACAATACTGTCCTGTCAAGAACAACCCTATCTCTGATGAGAAGAAAACCCTGATATCGGACCATGCATTCTGCTCTGTCAAGAACAACCATATCTGAGGACAAGGACCCTTGATACAGGACCACAAATCTGCTCTATCAAGAACAAATATACATCTGATGATGAGAACCTCTGATACAGGACCATAAATCTGCTCTGTCAAGAACACATAAACATCTGATGATGAGAACCTCTGATACCAACAAAACTGATTCACTATCAAGAAAAACCAGGTAGTCTGAAGGTTAAGGCTTCCTGCAACAAACCCGACCCTGCTCACAGGTATGGACCTAAACTGACACAAGTTCGGCATCCTATGCGATCATCAGCGTCACAGACATTCAAGAGGGGTGATACGATACCCAGAAGGTGTGGCATCACCGTCTCCTGAAGCGGCCTCACTCAGCTGAATTCCAAATGATCGGTCCCCAGAGTCGACAATCCTCCAAACCAACAACCCCTCAGGCCCAAAGGGCCGGAAAAGAAGTCAACCGGGAGAACCTCGTCTGAGCGTGGATTTCATGAGACACTAGTGCCTGCAAAGCAAGCACGCGCCCACTAATTTCCACAACTAATGCTAAGTACACTCAAGCCTGGGTCTGGCTTCTCACTCATCAGAATGCCCCTCCCACAATAGCATAGATAATCATATCATACTGAAAATAAAGATGCGGGAAATAAAATGCGATAAACAAACACAACCCAACAAGTAATCATACAAGCGCTAGGATTGACTCTCGCAAGGGACGTTGGATCCCCAAACTGACTCGCATAAGGGACGTTGGATCCCAGGAAACTATCAAGTCCCTAGCAGAGTCGCCAGCTGTCGCTTCCACAAAAATAAGGTGCCGGCAAAACAGAAGAGTCGCCACCTTTCGTTATTTATCCCTCAGAACGGGAAAGGAAACGATCGGAAAAACCTGAAGAAAAGGTATAAGATAAGGTCATCGCAACCATTGTCTGGGTTCGGGAGTCGGTTACGCAAGGGGAAGGTATTAACACCCCTCACGTCCATCGTACTCGATGGGATCCACGCTTGTTGTGTTTATATGACGGGTTTGTTTTATCTATCTACCTATCAAGGCTAGCTTAAAAAGAAAAGAAAATGACTCGGCAAAGCTTCGCGCTTTATGCCTATGTATTCTCATCAGAGAATGAGAAATCAGAGTTAATGTAGTTCGACTAACTACGGGTTACGGGGAAGGTGGTTCGCCAATACATCAGTATTGTGCCTACATACTCTCAACAGGCTTGAGAGATCAGAGCTTACGTAGTTCGGGATAATACGGATTATGGGAATTCAGATTCATCTGTTTTTCGAGTAGGGTTAACAAACAGTTCCAGCAGTTTGGTGTATGCAGCTCGACCCTTGGAGACTTAGGCATTACCGTTTGTGGTAGAACTGGGAGTTAACGACACTCTTTACTTCAGAAAAGCTTCCTTTAAATTATGGGCCCACGGGGCAAAAAGGTTTGAAGTTTGTTTTCTGTCTTTTACGGAAGAACTGTTTTTTATGGGTGTTTGCAACCAATATCGCACTAGAGACTATGACCTAAGAGTGAATGCGTCGCATGTCACCCAAAGGGTGCCATACTAAACATCCAGACTGTTGAAAAGAAACTCTCCAACAATCCTTTCTCAGATAGCTTAAGGCTCGTAATGTACGACATCAGTTAACCTTTATTACTGTATCTTAATTTGTTTTGAGATGAGAAGAGAGAACGAACAGGTTCAACTAAGGGGAGACTATCAAGTCCTAACAGTTGTCATGCCAAGGATTCATCCTATGGTTGAGGTTTGAAACAGGGAACTCCTAGAAGTTATCATGCATAGGTTTTAACCTAAAGTTCTATCATCACTTCCTTATCAAAGGAAGTAAGATTCCTAAGGGATCATGTCAATGATAAACAGAAACAGATAAAGCATCAGCTTAAACAGTAAACAGTAAACGACTGTAAAATGCATGGAATGCAAGTGAGGGAGGAAATGTGTGTGGGGCATCAGCCTCCACAAGCTCGTCTCGATCTCAAGCCAGATATGGATAACTGCAATCATAACATAAAATAAAATGCCATCAAACAAATCACAAACCACACAGGCAAGGGAGCGAAGCTCTACCGAATACCAGCAAGCAAAACCATACAGTAAAAGTACAAGCAGAGGGAGCAACTCAACCTCTAATGCAATCATGCTCCTAGCTTAAAACAATTTAAACATGAACTTATTCTAATGCATCAAGCAAATCAAACAAGTCACACCAATACAGTTGCACAGAAAGGAAACAGGCAATCAAGATAGCAAATCAACAGCTTCCACAGCTTCACAACAAAGCAATCTTCTGACAGCAGTTCAGTCATCAGTCTGCAACTACTCTTCAAGGCTGTCATCTCCAATAGCAAGTGTCAACTTGCTTCTTCAAGCTTCTAAATTATCAAACATAGGTATCAACTTATTCTCTCTTCCTTAGGCCTCAACTCCAAAGTGAACTCCACCTTCAGGCTTCAATCCTAACTGCAAGTATCAACTTGTTCTCCAACTTCAAGCTTCAGCTTCTTCATCTGATCTCAACTAGATCCCTCTCACAAGTATCAACTTACTCTTCTCCTTCCTCAAGCTTCACCTTCTTCATCTGATCTCAACTGGATCCCTCTCACAAGTATCAACTTACTCTTCTCCTTCCTCAAGTTTCAGCTCTTTCTTCAATCTCAATTTGATCTTCTTCACACAAGTATCAACTTGCTCCCCTTGATCCTCAAGCTTCAGCTCCAAAGGTAGTCTTCAAACACAAAGAAGTATCAACTTCTAGCCTTCAATCTTCTTCAAGCAAGGAACTCCATCCTCTAGCAAGGGAGAAAGATTCATCTAACAAGAGCAAAGTTTGGATGATTGGTAGCAGAGTGAGGACCAAAGGTCACCACTAAACATCCTATCATCAGAGAAAGGGACCCTCAAAGGTTCTACCAACTTGTAAAGAGCCACAAATCCTACCAAAGGAGGGATGAGGCCTTTACAAAGGGACCTTACATCATAGGAAAGAATGGAAGTGATCAACCTCTTCCATGTTTATGAAAGAAGAGAATCTATCTAGAAGCTCTGCCTACAAACCCTAATCTTAACACCTGATCAACACTACAACAAAAGAAGGGAAGATCTTCACATCCAAGCTTATTCAAGCACTCCTTGGTAGCCCAAGCTATTCTTCAACATCATCCAAGAGCAAGAGAGACAAAACCCTAATCTAAGGGAACTAAAGAAGTCATTCTAGTTGAATTAGTGCATTAGAATCATCCAAAGTTGGCACCTAAACTAAAATCAAACTAAAATAGTAAACTACATTATAAATTCCTACAAAAATTCCTAAGGGACCCTAACTCAATCATGAATCTACCATACAAAAATCAGAGGTTGAATCATCCACCAAGTTCTAGATATAAAACCTAAATCATAAGGTATTAACCATAAACCCTAAAAATGGATCTCCTAAAGTTTCAACTCAAAACTACCACTTACATTCATCACAAAAATGTGATAAAAATCTAGGGGGAACATGCATATCTATGCTATCTACACACAAAAAATCAAGGCAAGAATCATCATCACATGATCACACCAAATTCAACAAAATAAATTATCAACCATGATTATTTTAATATCAATTAAAATTCAACAAATGCTAATAAAATCAAAAATGCATGGAATATTAATATTTTTTTGATCTAAAAAAACTAGATTCAATCATGAATCCATGGAAAAAGCTAGGAAAAAACTCTCAATTCTGTCTTTCTAGTAATCAAATTTCTCCCCATCAAACATAGGGGGTTTGGTGCTGATCCTGTCCCTTTCTTCATATTTATTGTTAATGTTGGATATTGTATTATCAGCCATTGTAACAAATAAATATATATCAAAGTATTTCTCTCTGGATCCTTACTGTCACTGTTAAGTGGTAGCACACACAGAACTGGAGCTCTGATGCCAACTGAAGGTGAGATAATACTTAGAAGGGGGGGTTGAATAAGTATGAAAGATTAAAACTTAGAAATAAAAACACAATTATTTTTATGCTGGTTCGTTGAACTCAACTACTCCAGTCCACCCTTCCTAGAGTGATTTGCCTTTCTCAACAAGGACTTAATCCACTATTTAATCAAACAGATTACAATAGTAACACCTAAGAACAACTGTTCTTAGTCTTCTCAAGAGCTACTGATTCCAACTGAATCCTCTTAAGGAAAACCTTTACAATCAATGTAAATCTAATACAAGAGTATGAATGCTTCTAAAAAGCTTTTATCACAACAGTGATATTTCTCTTAAATTTAAGTACAAATAATTCTAAGAATGAATATGAAAGAATGAGAGCTTGAATGTTATAATTTCTTTTTAGCAAAATGTCTAACTGAAGAATTTGGTGGAGTCTTCCTTTTATAGGCAGCTGATCCAAGGAAGCTGAACGTTGAGAAGAGTGTCCCAAAAAGGTCTGAGCCTTTTTGTCTTCACATCAAGTGACCTTTCCTAGAAGTAGGAAGCACAAAAAAATCCTTTTTGTCTGTGTTCTTGTGTCTAGCACCAATGAGGAAAGAGACGTTTGATTTACTCCAACGGATATAATCTTTGAATATTTCTTCTTCAGTTTTTAGCAAGTTCATCAGAATCTGATTGAGTCAGAGTCTTCTAATGATGTTCAGAACTTTGCTGTATCAGAGTCTTCTGCAGCATGTGTGCTTTTAGCGTGTTGATCATCAGAGCATATTTGACACAGAACTTCAGAACTTGGCAGCTTTAGTACTTTCAGAAACTTTTGTAGAAACTATGCTTTGAGAAACTCTTCATACAATATTCTTCTTAGCTTCAGATGCTTCTGACTAGCTTCAGATGCTTCTGCTTGCTTCAGATTCTTCTGGAGCTTCTGCTTCAGAATCTTCTGGAGCTTCTTACTTCAGATCCTTCTGGAGACTACGCTCAGGATCTTCTGTAAACAGCAATCAGAATCTTCTAAAGAATGCATCTGGTGCTTCAGAGTCTAGATTACTTCTTGTATACAATTCAGATTTGCTTCAGGAGTGTTGATTTCATTTCAATCTGCAGTAAAACTCTCAAGCAAATTTTAGAGTATATAATTCTTAACTACAAAATTTCCTAATAGTTATCATCAAAACAAAGAGATATTATTAAGAACCAATATGTGTTCTAACAGTTTCTACATGAATCTTGTCCTAAATTTCACAAGGAATCCACCTATACTACTCAATCGTTCTAAAAACTCAAGAATCCAAGAATAGCAATCTCAACCGAAAATTGCATAAACCCTAAATCGTCACTAATCTTCAAATTAATGATCCAGAAAGCTTCCTACACTAATCTACATTACATCTAACCTAACAAAACCTATTGATTCTACTTAAATTAAGCTGCACGATGAAAAGTACATACCTGCAAATTCTTGATGAACAGAGTGACAAAACCTCCAAATTAACCTTCAAGAGCTTCCAGATTCCTTCACTAGCATTCAATAAACCTTCTGTATGCAAAGAAATGAGATGAAACTTCGTGGATCCTTGAATTCAATTCTGAGTTGCAAGCTTCAAACTCCAATTGCCAACTCAAGATTCTTCCACAGTTTTGCCTTGAATTTGATCTGGAATCGATCACCATCACAAATGGAAGCTATTGAGATCAAGAACTTGGATTTAAATGGCCTTAATTGATGTAACCGATTTTGATTTGCAATGTGCAAATTCAAAATGCAATCTTTCTCTTCTCTCTCAATTCTCACCAACCAGTGCTCTGAATCACTTCATATGCTTATATAGACCATGACTAAACACTCTAGAAAGTTCTGGATCAATCTAATGAGAAGTTCAATATCTCATCTCTTTTGAAAATTCAATCTCATGGTACACTCATAACAGTTCTTGCAGCAGCTTGTATTCACTATGCTCTGTGTTCAAATTCTCCTTAGATGACATTTTGGATGTGTTGGAATGAGTTAGCACCTTGATCTTAATCCCATGTATAGATTGGCATATGTAACTTAAGTCTTAAGTAACAAAATGCAACTCCATGATTTTGACCTCAAATGAGAAAAGTGATATTTCCATTGTCTTTAAAATGTCATTTCTGATCAAAATGACCTATAAGTTTGTCTCATTTGGTCACCAAATGAATTATGTGAATTTTTGACCATTAAATCCTTTTAATTCTTATTTTTTCAAAGTTTCTTGAACCAAGTCTCTCCTTGAGCCATTTCAATGCCTCCTTGATGCATGGTCATGGTTAAAACCCCATTTTGAGCAACTTTCTAGTTGAACAAAACTTCATTTGAGGCCTCTAAGTTGGTGAAAATGGCCTATGATCACAAATGACCTATAATCACCAAATGTCCAAAATACCCTTGACTTGTCAAAGCCATACCTTGAGTTCTACAAATCCTATCAAGGACTTATAGTACTCTCTAGAGATCTAAGAGGATAAGGAACAACATTCATGTTGACCAAAAGTTCATAGGAATCATCCTTCTAGGGCAAAAGTGTCATGCTAGTTGGGTAACTTTCAAGCTCCAAATTCACATTCCTCAGATGACTCGTAACTTGTCAAAGTCATAACTTGAGTTCTACAAATCCTATCAAGGACTTCTAGTACTCAAACTAAAGTTACGATCATGCTCTACAACAATCATGTTGGGGGTAGGATGAGATGACAATCACATCTTGAGCTAAATTGCCTTGAAGATAGGGGTCAAACTAGGGGATTTTTCACTGTCAAGTCTTAGAAACCCTAGCTTGAAACTCCTCAAAATCTTCAATCATGATGAGTTAACCTTGGAATCATCCTTAGAACATCTTAATGCATCAATCCATGATCACATGGCTCTTGGTTTAGGTCTCAACCTTCTCCAAATCATCAGTTGACTTAGGGTTGACCCAGTCAAACCCTAATTGCACCACTCATAGCTGAGGCTTCTTAATCTTGCACAATGACCTGTCTAGGCCTCAAAGTGATCTTTAAAACTTCTCCTGAGCTCTCTCAAGACCTCAGGTCTAACTTCATGGCTTCAGAATCATCTAATGGTCTTCCCCATAACTCTCAAGTTAGGAGACCCACACACTTGGTTTCACCCACTCCCTCTGAGGATCTTTTGACTTCTCTGACAAGGATATCAACCCTTGAACACCTGAATAAGCCTCTTAGCTAGCCTCATAGTCTTGTGTAGCTCTTAATTGGTAATCATACCTCTTGGTCTCCTGCATACATGTCAATGAAATGCAAATGATAATGCTAATGTGCATGAAATGAAACATAAGCTAGGTAAAGAAATGTTAGGCAAATTTTGGGGTGCAACAGCTGCCCCTATTCAAACGGCTTGGACCTGACTGGGTGAGAAGCGAACGACTCTTAAACAATCAAGCTACGAGACGGTTGAATACCAACAAACCCAGAAATTTGCCAATTGCACAAGTACACGGTACTCTGATGGGAACAAATCTTCGGAAACTGAAATAATAGCTGCACGGCAACTGGCTGGAGAAATACCAATCTGAATCTCCTTCAGGATGATTATCTGATTTATCTGATATCATTGCATCCTCAAATCATCGAGGGATCACTGGTTACACGGCAACAGGCGATCTGCCACCGCACAGGTAAACGATACTCTGATTGTTAGGAACATCTTCAAAAACTCAGCATAACTGTTGCACTGCAACTGTGCTGGGGAATTGGTCACACGGTAATTGGTGAAGGGTCTAACCTCAAATCTCTGTCAGGATGGTCATCTGATTTTTGTTGTAGATCTTCATCCTCAAGTCATCAAGGGGTCACTGGTCACTCGGTAACCAGCGATACATAGCTGATATTGCCGTCAGGCATTCTGCGTCACTGCATCAGAATTCCTCGGGACTCATCAAGTCATTAGGAACTTTTTAACAATCAAGTTAACTATGTCGTCGGGCATTCAAAGAAATTTCGGGCGTCAACCGGGCTTCGTCAGTAAGTTGGGAATAGAATTCCTGGTCAATCATGAACCAAATAGTGATATCCAATCTTTTACCGTCAGGCACTCCGCATCAGCTGAGAGAGCTACTTCGTCTTCACAGTTGGACTTCGTCTGTAAGTCTTAAAATGGGATCCTTAATCCATCACGGACCAATGAGGATAGACATTCTTTTGACATCAGGCACCCCGCGCAAGCTATGCAAATTGCTTTGACCTCGCCATTAGACTTCATCAGTAAGTCTGGGGTTTTGGCATTGCTGCCGGACTTCAATCATCAAGTCTTCAAGGGAAGTTTCAACGTTTCCGTTTAAGACCTGCTGGGGATGACACATCTCCGCTGGGGATTCTGGAGAAATAACTCTGCTTCGGGGCTTCAAAAATCATTATGGCTGAATCAACTCTGCCGAGGACTTCCAGAATCATCTTGGACAAATAATTCCGCCGGGGACTTCAAGAATCATCCTGGACCAATAACTCTGTGGAGATTTCAGGAATCCTCCTGAGCAAACACTCTGCCGGGGACTTCAAGCATTAGCTTGAGCAGCCCTCCCTGGTGACTTCACTGGGGATTTTAAGAATCATCTTAAGCAATCAACTTCGCTGGGGAATTCAAGAATCATCTTGGGCGAGCGACTTTGCTGGGGAATACCTGCAAAACAAGAACGGTAACAATCTAGCTCATGTTTCATATGCATATGTTTGACAATGGCGTAATGCTCCACACAGTGGAAATGCTACGCATTTTTTGGGTAAATGCTATGCAATCATGCAAGATGCTATGACCCCATCAGCAAAATAAATGATGAAGGGACAAGCCTCCTGTCAAGGGGAAGGAGAACCACTCCGGTGAAAGAAGGAATCATCCTGCCGAGGATAAACGGTCACACCAATCTCAATTGGACTCCGCCCGGGGAAATGAACTCCAGTCGACTGTTGTAAGGGAACAGAGTTCTACGAGAACCTGGACCTGCTCATCTAGGTATACGAACCACAACTGCTGAGGAAAACGATGTCAGTTGCAGAAATAAATTGCACGGCATTCGCAACAACACTTTCCTGGAGATAACGACTCTGGTGGGGAAATACAGCATCAGCTATTCAACACTCTACTGGGGAACACCACTCATGGCCTGAACGCTTTCCAAGGACTCGGCTCTCTTGGGGAACTGCAAATTCGGCTGGGGAAGAAGGAATCATCCTGCTTACCGGGGAGAGTACGACTCTGTGGGGAATTTCAATTCTCCTGGAGACTTCAGTCTGCTCTATCGAGTGCTGCACACTTCAGTATATGACTCAGCTGGGGAAACGACGATCCTTCAGGATAAATCTGATTGGGGAGAGAATCTTCTCTTCTTGGGGAAACATACGGCATACTGCCTGGAATATGCTATACCTGCAACAACACAAACAAACAGACAAGATACCCTTCTCCAAGGGACCTATCAAGGTTATCATCTTGTGACAATGTTCAAGTGATTCATTGTTTCAACAATCAGTGGCCTAGGCCAGTAAGTTTATGTATGCGCATTTTATCAAAAACATCGGCGTTCTTTTTTGCAAACAAAACAGTTAGATGCTAAACAAACAAACAGAATTGATGAATAGTATACATTTTATTGATGATGAACCCTTGAATGGGTGAAAATGTTTTACAACAGATGCAAGCTCCTGGAATGAGGAAGTTGCGCGAACATAAAAACATAAATATACATCAGTATATACACAAATGTCGGCAATGAGGCGTAGACAAACACCATGAGTTGATCCCTCTATGACCTACTCGACTTCGATACGTCTCCGACGCTTCAGCTTCAGAAGAGATTGATTCAGATAAACGGCCCTCAGGTCTTCCAAACCACTAAACAATGAAAGTCCATACGCGGAACACAGTCATTTGCTTTTTCCAATCCCTAACTTTTGCCTGAATCGCCCTTTCGGGTTTTCGATTCACCGGGATACCCTTTTTTGCCAAAGTCGCCCTTCCGGGTTTTCGTTCAAGGTGGAAGTGCAAAAAGCCCATGTAAGGCTTTGTTTTTTATCAAAACATTATAGGTCATAGAAAATTGGGCGATTCTAGGGCGCACCTTCTTATCATAAGCTTTCTTGAAATTGTGTTTCCTTGAATCACACTTGAAAATTGGGGACCTTTGGGGCTTGAGAAGGCCATAAGATCAAGAAGAAAACCTTTCTTAAGGTTAAAGAAACATGCCCCTCATATCTTGAGAAACAAGCCATGATGCCTTGATCCCTTGTCTAGAACAATGCTATGTAAGAATGAATATGAAAATGCAATGAAACATAAGCCAAGACCCAAGAGAAAAGATGGGAAAATTTTGGGGTGCTACAGTGTGCAACATCTGGCTTCAAGTTGCTTGTTAGGGTAAGTGAGTAGATCTGAGCGAGATTGTGTTGGATTCCAAGGAGATTTATTGTTGTATCTCTTAACAATATGTTATTTAGTAAGATAAAATAAAATTAAACGAGATTTAATTTTCAAAGCAATAAAATCTTATCAAATCTCTTAGTGGAAAGAAAACCAAATCTGCATCAATATTAAATCAGATTATTCTCAAATCAGTAGCCCATTGGAGAAAAGCCCATCATATGATTTTCTATTTAAGAATAATCATTCCAAACTTTGAAGACACATGCAAGATTTAAAGATCTAGTGTCTTATGGTTTTATCTTTGAGTCTATGTCTTATTGTTAGTTGTGCACCTTTATAGCGCCTAAGCTCCATATCAAAGGTATAGAGGTTGGTTATGTTAGTTAAGTTGTAATAAAACAATCTTTAAATCTGTTTTATGTATTGATCACTAGGGTTAGTGATTGAGAGAAAGTGAGAGGGGCTCTAATATTTATGGGGAGTCCTAAATAGGAAGGTGTGGGTAGTATTAGGTAGAGAGGCATTGAACAAGGTTTTTTCATCTAAGATTATTGTACTAATACTATTGAGAGTGGATTTCTTTTTTTGGGTTGGAAGTCCCCCATACATAGGTGACGTTGCACCAAACTGGGTTAAAAATCCTTTGTATTCCTTATTTCTTTATGATTTATGTACTAGTATTTGTTAATTTGTTATAAGAACGTTATACACATTGTCCCATACATTGTGTCTAACATCTAACCTGCGAACTAGAATTTCTGAGATTAAGCAGCGGGAAAAGATAAATGGCAAAAAAATAAACAAATAGCATAAAAGAGATCATATCAGAGGTTATCCAAATTTGTACTTAAACCACACGACTTGCTCCAATCCCACAGAGTTTTCTCTTTAGATTTTCACTATCAACAATTTTAAATTTTATACAAATTAATTCCAACAAGCTTACAAAAATATTTTTATAGGTTTACACATACTTTTATAGGATTAATTGGAAGGGAGTAAATCACTCTTATATATAGGAAAATTTTATCTTTAAAAGGAAACACTCCATTGGCTTGGAAGATGTCTATTTGATTAGAAATTGAAACCAAATCAGTTAGACTAAGACAGAAAATAAAACCCTAATTTGTTGCATAGATAAATCAATTAACAAGCTTCCTAATTAATTAGAAGGTGAAATTATGCCTTAATCAACTAGATCATGAGTTTAATTGATTATATTATGAGTTTAGATTTCTTAATTGATTATAGTTGATTCTTTATAATTTGAGTACTTTCTAGGATTGGGTTTAAGTTATTTTGAGAAAATGTGAATATTTTGTGTGTGTGTGGGGGGGGGGGGGGTGCATGTGAACTTGTGTGAGTACGTATATATGTGATTGTGTGTGTGTGTGTGTGTGTGTGTGTGTGTGTGTGTGTGTGTGTGTGTGTGTGTGTGTGTGTGTATGTGTGTGTGTGTGTGTGTGTGTGTGTGTGTGTGTGCGTCTGCACGCACGCACGCTCATGCATGCATCACCTTAGTATTGCAAGACTTTTGATTTATTTACATTTAACGGATCAAATACAAGATAAAAACACTAAACGTTGGATCATGTAAGATTTCACATCTTTAGTTTAATTTACAAGCGCATCTCCCTATGCGCAACTCCTGAACTCTAGAGGCGTCTGCCACCAGCCTCCTTTGCACCCTCTGCACGGCTCCTGAACTTCAACAGCCTCTATCGCCTATCATGCGACACAAGATTTCTGGCGGTTACTTCGCCTGTAACACAATCCCTAACATAAAATTTAATTAAATATTTAAATATAACTTAACAAATAGAGTGTCAGACAAACATCACCATAACATAAAAGAACTACAAATAAAACTTTCAGAAATAAGCAGCAAAAACTAATAAGTTTAACATATAAAATTCAACAACAATAAATGAGAAAGTAGTTCAACAATCCTCACAAGAAATAAGACATGAAACAAAAGAAAATATAGAACAACTCGTTCCTGAGTGTTACATATTAGAGAGACTTCACTAGGACCCAAAGGATAATTAACAAAAGAGGGACATTGTCATCCTCTAGTATCAAGCACTTAATTTTGCACCTGACCATATATACCTTAGAGGACCACGAATGTAACAACAAACTTAATGGGGTGAGAATATGTTCAAATAAGTTAATGGTGCAAAACACTGATCATGTAGCATCACATAAACACAATCATCAACATATAATCATCACACAATAACACACATATTTATCATTCACCCACATCACTAAACAACCACATGTTCATTTACAATATCAAATAATGATAATGATAAAACAATTAGAGATGCAGGTATATATGCAAATTTTATTATCCTTAACTCGACCCTAAATGCAAATGCAGTACCGACTCTTTATACATCAGGGGTATGTTACTGATATTCTCCAATGGACCAGATCACACCAAATTATTATTGATTCTTCACCATAAAATTAATAACACTTCACTGATTCCTATTTATGGAATGCAGCTACTCGCTACCAGTTTCACCACTAAACCATATCACACCAAAATCGTTATTGGTTACTCACCTTTGAATCAGTAATGCTTCAGTGTCCCATCAATACTAGAATGAAAACTATTGTTGTAGGTGAACTCAATCAACTAAAAGTAGTTATCCCAATTACCCCATTGTTCTAGAAAACAAAATCTCAAATAACCTTTTAGGGATTAGAGAGTCCTCTCTGTCTGACCGTCCGTCTACAGATGATAAGTTGAACTCAATCTCAACTCAGTTCCTAAAGCTTTCTACAAACTTTTCCAAAACCTATATGCAAACCTCAGATCTCTATTTCATACAACGCTTGAAGGAATACCATGAAGCTTCATAATATCACTAATGTAAACCTCTTCTAACTTCTGCTATGGGTAATTGGTCGTTATCAGAATGAAATGATCCAATTTAGTCAGTCTGTCAACAATTACCCAGATAGAATCACTTCCCTTTGTCGTACTTGGAAATCTTGTCACAAAGTTAATATAAATGATGTCCCATTTGCACTAAAGAATACTCAATGTTTGCATCATTCCTGACGACTTATGATGTTCGACCTTCGAATTCTGACAAGTCAAACAAGAATAAACAAACTCAACAATATCTTTCTTCATACCTAACCAATAAAACATCTTCTCAAGGTCCTGATACATCTTCATATCACCAGGATGAATACTCAAACCACTTATGTGACCTTCCTCAACAATCTTCTTCTGCTCTAGAAAATCTAGTACACAAACTTAATCTCTGAATATCATAACACCATTCCCATCAATTCTGAAATCCACCTTTTTACCATAATTGATCAACACTAACCAGTTAATGAATCCCAAATCTGATTTCTGGCCTTCTCTCATCTCTTCCAAAACACTGTTTTCCAACTTCAGCATACCTAGAATAACACTCTATAGCTTCATCTTGCATACCAAACTAAGATCTCATAACTTCTCAGTCAATCCATCTCTCTAAGCATCAATGCTGACATATGCCAGTATTTTCTACTCAACACATCTGCCACCACATTAGCTTTATCTGAATGGTAACTCAACTCTATGTTGTAGTCCTTTAAAAACTCAAGCCACCTTCTCTGTCTCATATTCAACTCTTTCAAATCAAATAGGTGTTTCAAAATTTTATGATCACTAAAAACTTTAAATCTAAAGTCATACAGATAGTGTCTCCAAACATTAATAACAAACATTACCGCTGCAAACTCTAAATCATGGGTAGGATAATTCCTCTCATGAACTTTCATTTGTCTTGAAAAATAAGTTATCAGATTACTCTTCTACATAAGCACGCCACCCAAGCCCATCATGGAAGCATCATAATACATAACAAAGAATTCACTAGCATCTGGTAGAACCAAACCTGGAGCTTTCATCAATCTCTTTTTCAACTCTTAAGAGATTTCCACACACTAAGCATCCTGCACATAAGCTTGTCCTTTTCTAGTCAACTGAGTCAAAGGCAAAGCTAACCTCAAAATCCTTCTATAAACCTCCTTTAGTATCCAAACAAACTAAGAAAACTTATGATCTCAAAAACACATTTTGGATTCTTCCACTGTAACATTGTGTCTACCTTAGTTGGATCGATCGTTATACCACAACTCGAAATCACGTGACCAAGGAAGCTCACTTCATGCAACCAAAACTCACACTTGGAAAACTTTGCATATAAATTCTTTTCTTGCAATGTTTAAAACAAAACTCTCAAATGTCTGGTGTGCTCTTCATCTGACTTCGGATACACCAAGATGTCATCTATGAAAACCACAACAGACTGATCCACATAGCGATGAAATATTATGTCCATGTACTCTATAAACAAAACCAGTGCATTAGATACATCGACAACATCATTGTGTACTCATAAGGACAATATCGGGTTCCAAAAGAAGTCTTCAGAATACCTTTAATCTTCACTCAAATCTGATGGTAGCGGGACCTTAGACCAATCTTGCTAAAAACGCAAACACCTACCAACTGATCCATAAGGTCATCATTTATAGAAAGATGATACTTGTTCTTAATTGTGACCTTACCAATCTTGCTAAAAACGCACACAACCTCATGCTACCATCATTCTCATTCACCGACAACATCGGTGCTCTCCTCGATGACACCATGACTCTAACAAACTCCTTCTCAAGTAAAGCTTATAAATTATTCTTCAAATTGCCCAATTCCTATGTAGACATTCTATATGAAGCCATCAACACATGTCTAGTACCAGGTACTAAATCTATGGCAAACTCAACTTCACATTCAAGAGGCAAGTAACAAATATCTTAAGGAAATGATTAGGAACTCACACACAAAATGCATATCACTAGCCCCAACATTGCTTTTCACTTTCAAGGAAGCGAACATCACGAGAACTTGATCATTCTCCTTCAAAGACATCTCAACCTAGCCATCAAACATAAATCTCGGACCTGCACTCTCTTCAGGTTCAAGAAATAACACAGCCTCAACAACACTTTCACTCTTGCAATCAGCGGTACGCTGAACCAACCCTTTACTCCTGAAATACCTCAGGGAAGCAGACATGCCTCCTCCACTTATTTCAATCTCGCTCCTCCTGGAAAGTGGCTAGGAAAGAAAAAAGAGCATCGAAACTATTTCACAGACATATCGCATACCAAGGAACAGAAAAATTTATACAACCTGGACTGATGGGCCGACCTACTCTGTACCAACTATGTAACAACTTATTTCCTCGATTCAACATTTAATTAAATATTTTAATAAATAAAATTTCACGCATGCTTCACCCTAACATAAATGAACCATAAATAGAACTTTCAGAAATAAGCAACGAAAACCAATAAGTTTAACATATAAACCTTAACAACAATACATGAGAAATTGGTTCAACAATCCTCACGAGAAATAAGATATGCAACAAAAGACAATATACAACAGTTCCTTCCCTAGTGTTACATATCAAGGCAACTTCACTAAGACCCGTACAATAAATAACTAAAGAGGAACATTGCCATCCTCTAGTATCAATCAGTTACTCTTATACATGATCATCTATACCCAAGAGGAGCACAAAGGTAACAACAAACAGAAAGGGGTGATAATACATTCAAATAATTTAACGGTGCCAAAAATAGCATGGGTAGCATCACATAAACATAATCATCAATACATAATCATCCCATAACAACACACGTATTAATCATTCACCCACATCACTAAATAATCTCATGTTCATTTACAACATCAAATCATCATAATGATAACTCGATCACAGGTGCAGGTATATATGCAAATTTATCCTTAACTCAACCCTAAATACAAATGCGGTATCAAATTTTTGGAAATCAGAGGTATGTTAATAATATTCTCCCACGGTCACTCACAATCCCACCACTGGACCAGAGCACAACAAATCGTTATTAATTCGTCACCATAGAATCAACAATGCTTCGCCAATTCCCATTTACAAAATGCAACCACTCACTCCTGATTCCACCATTGAACTAGTCCACACCAAAATCATTACTGATTTATCACTATTGAATCAGTAACGCTTCACTGTTCCCATCATACGGGAATCAGCTACTCGCTCCTGATCCCACCATTAGACCAAATCATACCACTAAATCGAAGTTCGCACACAAATAATGCATGACAAATGCACAAGTAGGCCAAATAAGACCACTAACATGACACAATACATTAATGCTTACATTATGACTCACCATTGCATAATTTACACAAGCATGACAACAACATACATATCACATAGCATGTTAATATTTATGCACAACAATATTTCACCAATAACAATTATGCAATTGATTATAACAATTCACATAGTTATACATGAAATCATCAACAATCATTCATGCATTGGCATTAGCATCAACATCAATTATCACTCCTTGTTAGATGCCAATATTGCTTTAAATTGATCATTTATTATTGACATTTTTCAACTCTTTTGTGTTATTTTGTTGGATTTACTACATGAAAGCATGATATTCTTCAATTGTATGAAAATTCCTTTGCTCCCTTTGATTTGTGTGTTATTGTGAAGAATTAGGCATGAAATCATCAAAGTGTGAAACACAAGAAAATGGACAAGGAGGCCAAAGGAAGAGAAGAATATCAGTAAGTTCAATGGGTAAACTTACTAGCGAATGCTCCTAGACTTGAGGAAGTAGCTAAAGGACCCTAAGTTCGATGTGTGAACATGAAGGCGAGGTGGTTCACAGCGTGAAGAATCGTTCGTACAAAAAACTTTAGAGATTTCTTAGGCGCGGTTTAACTGTTTAGAGGCACTCCAGGTGCCTAAATTGGGGTTCTCTAGGCGAAGGATCAGTTCACAGTGCGAACATAACAAATTCAGAATGTACTATATAAGTACTTTTCTTGCTTTTTAGAGAGAGATATATTATATTTTTCACATTAGAACTTTATCTCTCTTTATTTCAAGCTTATTTTAGAGAGAGAAATACAAACCCTAAGAGGGAGAAGGTAAGATATTTGATCTCTTATTGCAGTTTGAATATAATCTTTTGATACCTTATGTATTTCATCTAATGTATGTTTGTGAACTAGTTTTGATTCTCTATTGTTGATTGTCTTTGATTGCTTATTTGTGGGTCTTGACAAAACTCATTTCTAATCCTTGATCTTATATTTTCATCTATCAATGAGAAAACTTTTGACATGGTTTTGTAAGTTGATATTCACTTGTATATTCTATTTTATTGTGTTTGTTAGTAGCATGAGTATGATCAATATGGTATTGAGAGGATGCACGTTAATAGTGATGAAGATGGATGTTCACATCCATTTGGTAGATTAGTTGAATGCATGTAATACGGGTTAAGTGTGTGTACGTATTCTGATCATTGCGTTTAATATGAAGCAGTCATTTATTTGATTTGAACTGCTATAGACATATACTCTTCAGATCTAGATCTAGGATGATTACCTGATAGGTTCTAAACTCTAGACATAGATTTAGGCTTAGTGTTTGTGTGAGTATCAGTTCTTAATGCTCTAGGTTGTTGGATTGCGTGAGACATCATTGTTGTATCCCAAAATTTGACCAACCCTTTTTCTTATATTTGGCTTATGTTTTATTGCATTTTAGCATCTTGCATTTGTATAGCATAGTTCTTACAGGGCATCAAGGGATTTTTTGTGTGCCATCCAATAGGAGAATATTATTGGCTTCAAGCTCAAGCAAAGGCATTGGTAGAGGTCATCAAGTGTGTGTTATCATCATGAAGTTGTCCAAGCTCATTGAGAGGAAAGGTGTGCTATAGCTCATTGTTTGAGAACCATAAGAGGATTTTTCAGGAGTTCATAAGGTCCTATCATGGTTGTGAGCATGGGATAGAGGTTTGTTGAGTACCTCATAGGCTATTGTGGAGTGGTGATGTTCATTCAATTCATCTGCAAAGGGCTTAGGTAGAAGAGCATGAAATTAAGGTTCCACATATAAACAGGATAAACTTGTTATTAGAGCAAAACTTGTTTCCATGGTCATTCATACGTCCCAAGGTGTTTGGAGGTAGAAGATTGATCATCAATTTCAATCAGAAGAGCTCTAATTGGTCAGTCAATTGCAAATCAGGATATTTGGGGGGAAAGTCAATTGTGCAGTGAAAAAGTCAACTCCTAATTTTTTTTAGGGTCAAAATCATGTTCCTCAAGTCCAATGTGACCAATAGGTGAGATTTGACCAAGAAATGTCAAAGGAATCATGAAAAATCAAGAAATGTGGAAGTTTTCCATTTTGGGAAAATTAGGGTTTTAGAACCTTTCCATTTATGGAAAGTTTCATGTGTGAATCAACCACTTTCCAAGCCATATTTATTCATGATCAAGGTTTCAATTGAACTTTTGTCCAACATCTAACTTGTTCCTCATGTTCCAAGATTTCTTTTGATTACCAATTCATCATCATGTGATGCTTGAAGCTCAAGTTATGGTGGTTCAAAGTTAGGGTTTTCAATGATCTCAAAATTAGCAAGTTTAGGCAGATTTTTGGACCCATTTTCCAAGCCAATTTTCATCAAGCTCTTTTTTTCAAATTGAATTTTGTCCCACATGAGAGTTGTAGATCTTGTTCCAAGATTTCCATCCATTACTAGAAGTCTCTCATAGGATTTTTGAAGCTCAAGATATGGATATCCAAAGTTAGGGTTTCAAATGGTTCAAATTCATAACTTAGAAATTTTTGTAAGTTATTTCAAGGCAGCTTGCATGACATGATTTTTAACCTCATTTTCCATGGTCTTCCAAGTTTCAAATCAAGATGGATTTCACATCAAAGTTGTTCCTTGCCATGTACTCTTTAATTAGAGCCCAAGTTATAAGTAAGATGAATCTTGTGCACCAAGATACAATGGCTCAAAGGTGATGGTTTGGACATTTTTACAATGCATGAACCATGGATCATTTTGGCATGTTATTCACTCATTCATGCATCATACTTGTTTTTCTTATTTCATGCACATAGGGTGACAATTTTGCACACTCCAAACATTGCCAAATCAAGACCAACCAAGCTTGTACCACTTTTGTGCCATTTTGAATTTTCTTGCTCAAAAGGGAAGAGACAAGCAACCCTTGCTCTGACCACCATGCAGTCCATCCCATTTGTCTTTCCACTAAAGAAACAAGATAGTAAAATGCAAGTAGCTTGTGTCTTGGCCCATGATTCACCATTGATCCAAAAATCATAAGATTTGAAGCATCTGATCCCTCCATTTTTTACCACTGTTAAACCCTCCTTTTCATGTTTTTACTTCATATAAAGGCTTAATGCAAAACCCTAGAGACCATCATCCACCATTTGAGCAAGAAACCTGAAGTTGATATTTTGCATCCTCTAAGAAATTTCTTCGAAACTCTCTCTATTTTGAACCATTCAACAAGATTCCTTTCAATCTATCATCACGATAAACTCTTCTTCCAACTGCTTGCAAAAAGAGGCAACTGTGTGCACATTGCTCCTCAGCTGCTCAAATTTGTGTGGAGCTTTTGAAGGAGAATCAAGGCTGCCTAAGCTCAGTTTCAATCCTCTCAAGTCACAAGGGTTCATTCTGCATCTTTTGGAGAGCTTTCAGCTAACTTTGAAGAGGCAGTGGACCATCCTCCACTAGGTAAGAGCTTCTGAATTTTCTCTCTTTTTCCTACTTGTTTTAATTTGATTTATGATGTGAAATCATGTTTACACTTGGTGTTTGAGGTATTGAGGATGTTATCTGGTTTTTGCTTGAATTTGGTTTGAGTTGCATATTGAAAGTTTCATTTGAACTCGTGGACTTTGAGCCAACTGTTCCCTGACCTAGAATGCTTTATACTGAATATAGTTGGCATGAGTTTGTTCCTTGTATTTTGGAGACCATTTTTGGTCTTTATACGTTTGAAAACCATTGAGGCGGTGAGGAGATATGGGGTTAGGAAGTAGAGGGTGTCACACGGGTTTTTTCTTTCATAACCTGGTTTTGATTCACGGTCCCATGAAGAAGACGATGACATGGCCGTTTTTGTGCTTGCGTGGCTAGGGTTTTGAGGTGGATGTTGACGCGTTTAATGAAACACAACGTTCCACCTTGTTTTTGTTTGCTTGTTTTGCTGATGGTTTTAAGTGAGTCTTGGGCCCAGCGCATTTTGCTTCCTACACCCCACCTTTTTAGGGCCCAAGCGTGTTGTACATGACTTCATTTCATTTTGTTTTACTGGATGCACCCCTCATCCCATTTGTATTTTATTTTTATTTCATTTATTTTCTATTTAAGTTTTAATTATTTAAAAATAGCTTTTTTAATTCATTAAAATCCCAAAAACTATTTTCCTTGTAGTTTACTGTGTTGAGTTCATTTTCCACTTTTTTTTATTTTATTCTTCATTTTATTTTATTATTTTATTTTGATTTTACAAAGCCATGTGTATTTTGGTGTGCACCTTGTGATACCTTATTCATTTGGACTTCAATTTTTTTCTCCATTGACCATGGCCTCTCCCTCACCTAGGTAAGGGATTGAGGCAATCTTGAGGAGGATTTTGGTCCATGTTTGATTAATTTAAGGTTGACTTTGCTTTGACTTTACTTTCCCCTCCATGAACCCTCGATAAGGTGGAGCACCTTTAACAATGGAATTGTTTGGTGATGCCTTGAGGTGAGTTTCACCTTGAAACTTTGGCTTATGTTTGCCATTGAACTTGACTAATTTTTGTAATTCATTTGGCATTTATTGAACAATCCTTCCATTTTTAGTGAAGCTTGCAAGTCAAGTCACTTTTGAAGGTGTTCATATAAGATAGTTTGACCTAGTTTCTATGGGAAATAATTCTTAATGATCCCATGTGCATCTTGTGAGTATTGTTGCTTGTCTATAACTTGATCAAGGTGCTGGTCTTCCATTTGTTTAGGTTATACATTTGTTTAACTTGTTTCACAAGTTACTTTTGAATCATTCTTCTCCACTTGTTTCAAGTGTTGAGATTGTGTTAGGACTTTGTTTCCTTCACTTCATATGATTGTACTTGTGCTTTGCCTCTTGCTTTGTGTTTGAATTGGGATCATTTCCATTATGATTCACTTATGCCCCATGGGGTCTAGACACTTGTTCATGATAATTTGATGCCTATGCTTGCATTTTGAATTTGTCATGAACATTGGTGTTGTTTTTGCATTATTTTTTTTGCATTTGTTTTATTTGTTTCAAAGAATGGTATGGTTGAGACATGCTTGTGTGGTGGCTCCCCACACTTTTTCCTCCCTCTTTTCTTTGTGTATGCATCATTTATATTTTCATTTCTTCTTTGCATCCTTGCATATCTTGTTTGCATTGTTCTTTGACTTGTTTAAGTCAATTTCTTTTCATTCTTCATTTCATCTATGAGTGGATTATCTTGTGTTTACTTGGCCTTTTGCCATGACCCCCCTAGGATTCCTAGTCCCTCTGTTTAAGATAGGAGTAGGAGAGACATTAGGTATTCAATCCTATGCATGATAACAGTAGGATATTTTCTCCCCTTTATCCCAACTTTAGGAACATTGTGTATCACAACATTAGGGTCCAGTTTCCCCTTAGTTTGTTTCTTTCTCTTCTCATCTCCTAAACACTTCAAAACATCTAATAAAGGACAACATGTGTTGTACGCTACGGGCCTTAAGTACTTGAGGAATGATGGTTGAGGGGCCTCCTCTCAACTGTCTAGAATGTTTAGCGTATGCCCCTTTGGGTGATATGTGACGCGCTCGCTCTCAAGTCATAGTCTTTAGTGCAACATGAGTTACGAACCAAACTCAATCCACTTCTTTCTTTAAAAAACACAAAAATAAAAACATCAAACCTTTTCATCCTTCAGGATTAATTGAAAACCATTTTCAGAAAGAGTGTGTTAACTCTTGGTTCTACCGCAAACAAGTAACGCCTAAGTCTCCAATGGTCGAGCAACAATACACCTAACTGCTAGAGCGAAGGTTTAACCCTACTCAGTTTAAAACACTTGAGCCAACCTGTGGTCGTGTCGTCCCTAACTACGTTTGCTCTGATTTCTTGTACCAGACAAGGATAGGTAGGCACAAGACGGAAATATCTTGGCGAGCAACCTTCCCCCCATCACCCGTAGTTTTCCGAACGACGTTGACTCTGACTTTCCCATTGCACGAGGGAATACATAGGCATAGAGCGGCGATGCTCTATCGAGTATATTTTCTTTTTTTGTCCCTGTGAGCTAGCCTTTTGATTGATTAACACCCTTTTAGATAGACAACAAGCGTGGATTTCGTTGAGTACAACAGACGTGAGGGGTGCTCATACCTTCCCATCACGTAACCGACTCCCGAACCCGAGATTTAGTTGCGATGACCTATCTTCTCCCTTTTTTGTAGGTTTTCTCTGATCATTTCCTTTCCCTCTCTTTGAGATAAATAACGAACCGTGGCGATTCTTCTGTCTTTGCAGGCCCCTCTTTCGCAGCGATGCGACAATCACCAATAAGACAATACAGTTGTTCTCTTAATGTTGCGTTAGATATAACCACTGTTGTGGGTGATACGTGAGGATATTAGATGATTGATTGAGTTGTGTTTAACAAGATTAAAAGAATGCATGTGTTATCAATTGATGAGATCCAATCCCAGCAAGGCTCCATTTATAATTCAGTCTTTGCTTTATATTTTCTGTCTTTAATTATGGTAACATGAATCTTTTAACCAAAATTTCACAAAAAGCTTAGAAATATAGAGACCGTTGAACTTCAGTCTTTCCCTCGCACCGATCCCTGTGGAGATGATATAAACCCCGGGGGGAATTCCTTCAAAACTAAAAAGTTTTCTTCTTGCCGCTTTACTACAGTTCAAACAAAATGGCGTCGTTGTTAGGGATTAGTGTTTAGATATTGAAGTGCATTGCAATAGTTTCTATATTTTTAAGCTTTTTACATTTATTTATATTGTATATATTTGTTTCCTTTTACGTTTTGTCTAGTGTTGGTAGGAATAAATGATAAGAAATCCTTCTAGATTGATTGCTATTTGTATAAAAGTATTCAATGAAGCTTCGACCGAGCTTGAATGGTGATGGTAGGATGTTGAGCATTGAATGCATACGAACTAAATCACACCGCTTTATAGAATTTTAGAATGGTTTAAGAATTTTGTGCTTTCCGCAAATGTGTATTCTTGTTTCATTTTGAAACTTGTTTGGATGCTTGTTTCACTTAGGACCAAAAGCCACAAATTGTGAGAAACCTTCATTGTTTACTATATGCTAGGATGACTGATAACTTTGTTTAATTCGTTTGATTTTTGCTTTATCTTTTGATTATTGTGATTTTCTGGAAGCATTAGAAATGATCAAGACATTCTTTTATATTGAGAATAACCGTATCCAAAAGAAACTTACCCGTGAGTAGTGAGTATTCGTTAACCCCTTTGAGCCTAAACAGTTTGGATCTCATTTTACTGATGAACTTTGTGTATGTACATAATTTGAAAGTACAGTTCATCATTGAATTTTTTTAGATTCTAAAAATTTCTTCTTGAGCCTTTGAACATTGTTTTTAAATGATTTCCTTGCCATAAAAGCAAGGAGTATTCACTTCAGTTTTGATTGAATTCAAGTTGGGGAGAATGAAAAAGAATAATGGTAGGTTGCTATGAATGTGAAAACAAAAGAAAAAGAATGCTTCCTTGAAAGAGAAAATTAGAGAACGAAATAATTGTGCATAAGGAAGTTTGAGAAGAATTGTAATATAGGAAATAAAGTTGTGGATAAAGTTAGGATGTGTAAATACCTTGTTTAGTGAATGTTTCTTTTTTGCATCGGCAATTTCTATTCAATGATCTTTAGAAATGACCATTTGTTGTAAATCCGACCAAACTAACACCTTATAAGCCCTTAGTGATCTTATTGCTTCCATGTTTTCATTTTTTATTGTTAGATGAATGTATGAATTAGATTATTATTAGCATTGTTTGTCGGGTGAGTAAAATTTCCCCACGATTGCAAACGCGTTAATTTCTTCATTCTTATTTTGAAGAGGAGTGTTAGAGTGATTCAAGTATGATAATTTAGTTGTTATTTGAAACATTGCATGATATTTTTTTAAGAACTAAATTCTTTGTCATTGTTCGATTCTATTGAGTTGAACGTTGCTTGTGCGTATTTTCATGCTTGACCAACTCTTATTTGAGAAAATTTATCTTGTTTGAATTTGAATTGTTATCTCTCATTCTTGGTTGAATTAAATGCTTGATCAAATCATCTTATTTTCAATGAGAGGCATACTTTGCTTGAGGACAAGCAAAGATCTAGTTGGGGAGAGATTCTTAGATGCCAATGTTACTTTAAATTGATCATTTTTTATTGGAATTTTCAATTCTTTTCTGTTGTTTTGTTGGATTTACTACATGAAAGCATGATATTCTTCAATTGTATGAAAATTCCTTTGGTACCTTTGATTTGTGTGTTATTGTACAGAATTAGACACAAAATCATCAAAGTGTGAGACACAAGAAAATGGACAAGGAGGCCAAATGAAGAGAAGAATATAAGTAAGTTCACTGGGCGAACATGCCAGCGAATGTTTGCTTTGCGAACATCTAGAGAAGTCCCAGTGAATGCTCCCAGAGTCGAAGCAGTCATTTATGTGATATGGGTGTCATCTTTTTTTACCTCTTTATCTTTGATTTGAATCGCTATAGACATATAGTCTTCAGATCTAGATCTAGGATGATTACATGTTAGGTTCTAAACTCTAGACATAGATTTATGCTTAGCATTTATGTGAGTATCAGCTCTTAATGCTCTGTGTTGTTGAGTTGCGTGAGACATCACTAATGAGACAATACGATTGTTCTCTTGATGTTGCGTTAGATATAACCTTTATTGTGGGTGATACGTGAGGATATTAGATGATTGATTGAGTTGTGTTTAACATGATTAGAAGAATACATGTGTTATCAATTGATGAGATCCAATCCAACAAGGCTCCATTTATAATTCAGTTTTACATTATATTTTCCGTCTTTATATTTTATGTCTTTATTTATGGTAACGTGAATCTTTTAACCAAATTTTCACAAGAAGCTTAGAAATGTAGAGACCGTTGAATGGCATTCTTTCCCTCGCACCGATCCCTGTGGAGACGATATAAACCCCGGAGGGAATTCCTTCAAAACTAAAATTTTTGCTTCTTGCTGCTTTACTGCAGTTCGAACACTCCTCATGATGTATTTATCAATTCAATTGATCACAAAAATTAAAAATTATTTCATCATCATTAACCGTCACATAATATTAAAACTTAAGGGAAAAAATTTATTCACACCCTTAAATTCACATTTAGTCTCTTAGAGCATAGTCGTGAGATAGTGGTACATGTTAGCTTCCTAACGTTTGAATCGTGCCTCAAACGGATTCATGAAACTCAAGTTATTAAAAATTCATAGTTGAACCAAATCAACCTAGACAGGACAGCAGGACCGCAACAAAGCTGACGAGTGTTAGCTCGCTAGACGCAATGATGGGAAGCACGTCACAAGGTGACGGTCGTCAACTTTGTCGAATGCAGAATTCTTCATTTTTTCACCATTCGAAGCATTTCAGACCTTCGATTTCGATTCCATAAAAAGACTAACACTGAGATTTTGACACATAATTATATCATATTGAACATATTAATTTCACACCAATTAACAACTTAATTTATCAATTACTCACATATTCAAATTTACGTTCAGGGAAAAAAAACCCATCACTTTCATAAACAACTATCATACTCATGGCAAATTATCGTAAATAATAATTAGCACAACCACAGTACACGAAATTCATATTGATATCATCTATCATAACAGATTTATCACCGATTCATATCGATAACACACAATTAACAATAGAAAGAAAAAAAACCTAGAGGAGGGTAAGGATCCATCACTACCCTTCAAGAAATTGACACTCATTATTTGGTAGTTCTCTCACTTACCTTAATTTTCCAACAAACCAAGCAACCTTCTAGTTTATGTGTTGTACCCCAAAATATGACCAACCGTTTCCTGTACCTGGCTTTTGTTTCATTCTCATTTTCGCATTTCTGCATTGCATAGCATTTGTTCTTGAGGCAGGGGATCAAGGTTTTCCTATGGCTCAGGGCTCTTTTTAGCGCAAAAGACTGAATGGCAAGCATCAGGAACTCCGACATTTATTTTGCCCAGCGATCGAGCGGTCATTTTATTTTGTTTTGCAGGTTATTTCCAGTTCAAGGGCAGCACTCAAACTAGCTCAAGCATTATCACAGTCTTGGTATTCAAGAACAAGTTGCAGAGGCTGAAGAGAGCTCAAAACGGTTAAAAACGGACAAATGTGCACATTTCCCTCCAGAACGCGCCATAATTCAAATTTGTAAGGTGTTAATCGATTAACCAAATGGGTAACCGTTAACCAAGTCAAAATCAGGTCAAATTGGAAGTTTTGAGGGTGTTAATCGATTAACCATATGGTTAACCGATTAACCAGTGCAAATTCCAGCTCTGCACGTGATTTTTCAAGTGAAGTCACTTTGGGGTCCAAATTTGATCACATGAGAAGTTGATTTTACACCTTAGGAAGGATCTAGAACCACTTTGAAT
This sequence comes from Lathyrus sativus, assembly GCA_963859935.3. Lineage (NCBI taxonomy): Eukaryota > Viridiplantae > Streptophyta > Magnoliopsida > Fabales > Fabaceae > Lathyrus > Lathyrus sativus. Next base: position 58,544,592 of record OZ012736.1, on the reverse strand, counting down.
TGTGGTTAGTTTCAAATTCCCTCCAAATTCACATTCCTAATCCCATTCCATGTTACAAACCACATTCAAAACCTCATTTGGATCCAAACCTAAGGGGTATTTAATTGATTTACTCCAAACCTCACAAAAAGAATCCTCATAATTTCATTCTCATTTCAGAATTCACTCTCATTCTCTCAATTTTCTCTCAACTTTTTCTCACCAAAACTCCATTAAAGCGCTTTCTTGGAATTCTTTGATTCTCCATTGGAATCAATGAATTCTTGAGCTCAAACCTTCATCCATCATCCTCATTGAATCCAATTCTCCATTCAATTTTCGTGCAAGTTTGGATATGAATTTTGAAGTTGATCTAGAGGAGCTTATTTGAATAATTCTTGCTTAATTTTGGTGGATCTTCACTTCTACTACAAGAACCCAATTGGATCTTGAAGGATTTCCAGATTTCTTGCTTGGATCTAATCAATTGAAGTTGAATCAACAATTACCGAAGCAATTCTCCACTTCGTAGGTTGGAATTCTATATTCGTTGCTATTTCGAGCTTATTTTGCATATTCGATGTGGATCTTCATTTTTGATTGACTTTTGGTTGATTCGATCCATGTGATTTGTGATCTTGTTGTTTAAATGTGTTTACCTATTGATTAGACCACTGATTTCTGGTTTAATTTTGTGCTTAATCGATTGTATGATCATTGGAATGATTGCACATTTGATAAGTTGCTGAAAAGTGCTTCTGAACTGCTGTTTTTTGCTGTTGACACAGTATTAATCAGTTAACCAATTGGTTAATCAATTAACCAATGAAAATATTCAAATTTTCCAACATTTTTAAGTGGTTAATCGATTAACCTCAGGTGTTAATCGATTAACACTGTGCCAGCAGGCCTGTTTTGCTATTTTTCACGCTTGTTTGGTATAATTTCACTTCGAATCTTCACGGATCAGTGTGATGCATTAGGAGTGAGATGTTTTGGATATATGTTGTTTTTCTTGATTGTTTAATCATGATTTTGTCGACACTCATGTTCGATTTCTATTTGGACGCATGCTTATGGATGTGGTTCCAAATGATGACCATTTGCATTGTTGTCTTTGCTTGCATTGCTTGAGGTTGAGATGTGCTTGTGACGACTATTGCCCCACACTTTGTTCCTCCCTCTCTTCTCATATTTGTTTTGCATGTTCTTATTTGCTTGAAGAGGTTGAGATGTGCTTGTGGTGGTCGTTACCCCACACATTTTTCCTCCCTCTTCATCTTTATGTTGCATTGCATGTTTGCATTCTTTTCTTCTCTCATTTGTGCTTGCTTTCCTCTTCTTCTTTTTGTCTTCCTTTGCCATGTTCTCTTAGGACCTCTAATTCTTCTTGTTTAAGCTGGATTATGATAGACATTAGAATTGAAACCATGCATGACAACATTAGGTAACATTCCCTTTTTATCCCAATCATAGGTGCATTTTGTATGAGAACATTAGGTTGAGTCTTAGTCTCCCTTTAGAGTATGTCTCTCTCTTCTCATCTTCAAACATCTCAAATCATCTAATAAAGATTAATTTGCGTTGTACGCTACGAGCCTCAAGTACTTGGGGAATGGTGATTGGGGGGCTTCATCTCAATTGCTTAGAGTGTTTAGTGTACGTCCTTAGGATGATATGCGACGCATTCGCTCCTAAGTCATAGTCTTTAGTGCAACATGAATTACAAACAATAATCAATTCACTTCTTCTCGAAAAAAACACAAAAACAAACATCAAATCATTTTATCCTTCGAGATTTAATTGAAAATCATTTTCAGAAAAGAGTGTTGTTAAGCTTTGGTTCTACCGCAAACAGGCATCGTCCCTAATTGCTGGAACGAAGGTTTAACCTTACTCGGCTAAAACACTTCAACTAATTTGTGGTCACGTCAGCTCGAACTACGTTTGCTCTGATTTCTCATACCAGACGAGAATACGTAGGCACAAGACGGCGATGTCTTGGCGAGCAACCTTTCCCCACTTTCACCCGTAGTTTTTCGAACTACGTTAACTCTGACTTTCCCATTGCACGAGGGAATACGTAGGCATAGAGCGGCGATGCTCTATTGAGTCTCTTTTCTTTTATTTTGTTCCTGAGTCGTAGCTTAGATAGTGAACACCCTTTTAGATAGGCAACAAAGCGTGGATCCCGTCGAGTACGACAGACGTGAGGGGTGCTAACACCTTCCCCTTGCGTAACCGACTCCTGAACCCGAGATATGGTTGCGATGACCTGTGTTCTCTCGTTTTCATAGGTTTTCTATGATCGTTTCCTTTCCCTCTTTTAGGATAAATAATGAACGGTGGCAACTCTTCTGTCCTTGTCGGCCCCTCTTCGCAGCGATGCGACACTATGAAATCTCGTTCTCCCTCAAACTCTTGAGTGCCTATTTTCTCCAAAATCTCTCTCAAATCCCTCTGAGTTCATCTACTGTAAACACTCTCAGTCTCCATTAATCTCATAATTTATATTAACCTAATTTAACAGTTTTAATTCTTATTCTATGGCTCAATTTAATCTTATCCTCTCACTATTTAACATTACAGTTCTATTAATTCGATTTTCCACCCAAACTATTAATATTCCTCCAAAATAATCACATATACCACCAATAAAATAAAGTCAACTTTAATTAAATTAAAAATATAAAAACAAAAAATTGGGGTGTTACATCGTCTTCCCCAATGACCTACTATTGTGCAGCTTCCTTTTCAAATTTATTTTGATAAAAAGTAATATTTTAGGAGGAAAAAAATATATCCTTTTGGATTTTTTTGTTACGTCTATAGCTATCGTTCAAAAACCAACACAAATCAAACCACAGACAAGTATATACCATGATCCAAATATTATTATGAAAAATCTCC